>JARHVA010003041.1:1427500-1742500 GCA_037957365.1 Torreya grandis
TGCATTTTCTTTTGTTGGCCAACCAGGCCTACCAGACAAGTAACCTAGTCTCTTAGTGCTTGTTGTTTAGGTAAACATGAAACCTGAATAAGACCTTAAAAACAAGTGAATGAGTATGTTTTATACCTAATAAAATGTTTCACATAATTTAATATTCCTTTACCATCATGAAAACCTATAATTCTATCTGATTTAGGTGATTAGGCCACCTCTTACTAGCTCTTCAGGACTGCCTATTTGGTGAAGACTTGCATAAGCATTTTCAATAATAATTTTGAGTATTTGGTGAATTGGAAAGGTTCAATATGTCTCAAAATTCCATAATCCATGATTTTCAACCTTTCATCAAGTTTTAAACTTTAAAAACATTACTAAACCCTACAAAATAATTTTTTTGGGGGGTTGTACAACTTTTCATACAAACCAGTACCATAGGTGGGACTTTCTCAAAGTGGAAAATGATTCATAGGAGTTTTCAAGACCATTTATATGCATATATATGCAAATATCTCATGTTTTTCCCCATTGGTTCTTAGTTATGGTTTATGTAGGGTTTTTGAGGTCTATCATCTTAACGATGGTTAATAGAGTATATGACTCCAATCCAAAACCTTTTTACATGTATTTCTATCCTATATACCCATTAAAAAATCTTTAATATTTCTTGGTCCCATGCAAACTATACGGTGAGATATGAGTGAAAGTTGGTATACCTCAAGCTCTTTGCTAGACATTCTATACAAGTTTCAATCTTAGTGATCATTCATAGAGATGGGATCCTTAATTCAAATCCTTCCTTCATGGATAGTGAGTGTATATGGATTTCCAAATCATCCTAAGAGCACTAGCTCTGAGTCACCTTGTTGGGTTAGATATGAGCATTCAAATAAGCAGCTCAAGGTGGAAGACTAGTATAATGATGATTGAAAGGGGTGATAAGACTAATCCTGACACTTTCTTTCCTTCCTTCATCCAAAAAATATTCCTTAGAGCTTAAAATATCTGTATATGTCTTCTCATGGCTTTCAATTTGCTTGGGAGGGATTGGATATGCTACAAGGTAGAGATGGGGTCTTGAGGCCAAAGGATGGCTTTAGGCCTTACAGGCATAAACTAACCTTTAGGACCCTAAGTCACCTAATGCACCTCAAAATAATCATATCACCCTTCTCTACTTGACTCTCACCCATTTTTACTTATCTCTAATTATCTAAAGCATCATCTCTACCATTCTTCTCATAAGTTTGCCTTAAGTATGATTGTCACTACCATGCTTGAGTGTTAGTGACCTGAGTATCCTTTTATCCCCTTCAAAAATAATGATTGAGTTGAAATAATTATGAAATATGCTCTCATTTCCTGTTATCATCTTTGGGACTAGGTCTTCCTTCAACCCTGCCCTTTATATACCTGCTTAAATGGACCTAGGGCTTATGCACCACTAGGCCTATGTAGCCCTAATATTTGGGTTTGGTGACTTATTTATTCAATATAATATTCATATAATCTTGGAAACATTTTTTATGCCTTTTAAATTCCTAATTATATGTTCTTATACCTCAAACACTCCTAAATATTCAATTCATCCTTAACTTCTATGAACATGTCTATTCACGATAGTTTAGGATTACAAGGTCTAATTGCATGTTAAGGATCTTATTAATATAAATTACCACACCATTTGAATTTTAAAAAATAGTAACATATGTAAAATATTTCAATACACCTCCTTACCATTCTTCACTTCACTCCCCTATAGGGTTCCACACTCAAACTCTTCTTCTTTTGACCTTGACTGTAAATGTCTATTTAGGCTTAACTAGGCCAAATTAGATTATCTAGGCCTTCTCCTACTTAAAAGGATAAAAATAATATACAAAGTAACTAAGGGCCTTTAGGAAGCATGTCAGATACTTTTTTATCCTTCTTCACCTCATCTTCATGTATGGTTAGTCATATCTTCTTTACTTTGCATGCTTGCTTGGTTGTAGGTAATCAATTAGGTTTGCCAAGTATGTCAAGGATCCTTGATGATTTAAAGTACTAAAGGATTAATTTTAGGCTGATATCTTTAGGAAAAAAATCAATATTTTTTTTCTCATATTTACACTTCACCCCTTTGCATATTTCTCACACTCTCACTCTCTTGCTGATGATGCTACTTATAAGTGGCAGTCCTGTATTTTTCACTGTGTAATTGTAGTTAGTATCTTCTTCATGAAATATTATCTACTTATAAATAAATTTCACCTCTGGTATGGAGTGATAAATAATATTACCATGTTTCTTTTATTCTTATTACACCTTATCTCACCTTAAAATAAGGCTCCTTATTCAATTTTCTCCCAACCTATAGTCAAGACTATAGGTTGCAGTTTTAGGCCCTTGACTATGAGTGGTTCATTTCAGAGGTTATATTTTCCTCCTTTTTGGGTACCATTTTCTCCATGAGTATCACCAACATGTTTATGACTTAAATAATTCTCATATCACCTACATCTAACATATCATTAATTTTCCATGACTAATTATCTTTCATAAGATATGCCCACTCCCTCTTAGCTTGTTATAATAAGGCTCTCATACTCTTAATAATATAACTAGGAACTTCTTGGCCATACCCTCTCTACATTTCAATCCCCACCATGTGTCTCTCATAACCCAATAAGGTATGCTTAAGGTTTGAAATAGATTGGTTTGATACATGGCTAGGCTAATTAGAAGTATCACGATGCTTCCAAGAGGGTAGGTGGGAGTTCAAAGAGGTGGATAGGTATCAAAAGGAGGGTAAGAGTGGTATCTTTGGTAGTAAATAGGTTCATATGATTGATTTTATCCCTCATGTTCCTAATAGGGCTTAATTTATGGTTGATAGGGTTCATAATGGGGCTTGTATGGGTCATAGTAAGGTTGATAAGGAACTGCAAGATATTCATCTCCCCCATATCTAGCCATTACACATCATGAAAAAGTGTTAGGAATCTAGAATATAAAGCTCTGATACCACTTTTCAGGATTAGGAGCACAATTGATTACCTTGTATAAGCAACTAAACATGAAATTTAACCAGAAGTAAAATATAACTAGAATTCAGAAAGAACACAAAATATGAGAGACAATACCCAATTGTATTAATACTCTTCCAGAAGGAAATACAACAAAGAAGATGCCACAATCTTCTTCACACTCCTCTAGGGCTCCCACACCTCTAGGGTGTACAAATAGTAAATCTCTTCAAGAGTTCTCTCTCTCTCAATCATGGTCACAACAAACAACTCAAACATAGAGTTGTTGTTCACCTCCACCAGTCAGTATCACTACTGCCAGTACCACAGAGTATACACACATACTCCAAGTCCAAGTACACAATGCACTCCAAGTAGATCTCACCTGATCTTGCTACCTAGTGTGTTGCTGATCTATCTGATCTTACTACCACCTATAGATCAACCTGGTTTTTCACACTTGCAAACCTAGATCTCGCACACACACCTACAGATCAACCGACCTTACACATGTAGATCTAACTTGATCTTGCTACATCATAGATCAACCTGGCCTTGAACACCTGCCAACCTAGATCATACACACCCAGAAGAACCCTTGTCCTTGCCTCACCAAGTCCTTATGATTCTCCCCACCAGCACCCCTATGGATCTTCTACCAAATCTTGCTCTCCCGTAGATCTACTTGATCATACACACTTGGCACTATGGCACTATGAGGAGCTAACCTTACTCTCTTCCCTTTGAAGAAGCTAACCTTGCTCTCTCTATCTAACACACTTTACAATATAGCCCATGAGTCTATTAAATAGATCTCATACAAACAATAATTAGACTTCTAATTACAATAATTAGAATTGTAGCTCCAAGACAAATTCCTCCTTAACATGCAAACAAACTATCCATCCAAAAAGAGACCAGTTCGGGAGTCGCATGCACACATAGGCTGTAGACATCAGTGCCTGTCTGACTAATGTTAGCCGACCAATAACTGACGTTGGTTATTGTGAACACTAAATATGACTGACGTCGGTTAGCCTGACTGACATCGGTTGCCTGTAACTCAGCAACCTCCTCCTATTTGCATCTTGGTGAAGCTTTTAGCTCCACAACCTAACAATCTCCCACTTGGAGATAAATAGTTGCACCTATACCTGTACCTATACATCATCTAATTTGTTTCCTAGCTTGTATCCCTCTTCAAGCTCAATCTTGAATACCAACCACCACACATCCTGTGGTGCTCCGCCTGTCATCCAAGTAACCTGCCGTATCCACATCTACAAACCCATGTAGAAAATAACTTGACCCTGCATAGCATGAATCCCTATTGTTGGTCCCTCTTAGATACTTGACAATCCACTAAAGAGCACTCCAGTGCTTCTTTCCTAGATTGGCTCCAAACTTACTGACAACTCCTACTACGTGGGCAACCTCAAGTCTAGTACACATGTACTTAACCTCATCATGTGAATTGGGACACTGTTATGTGAACTATCCATCCATAGGTGTGCTAACCAGTTCTACATCTTTCATCTCAAACCTCGCCACTACCTTATCCACATAATCATCTGGAGACAAAATCAACCTGTGATCTTCCCTGTCTCTAAACATACTCATGCTAAGGATTTTTGATCCTCCTAAATCCTTCCTAGCATACCACTGAGTTACCTTTACCTTTAGCTCAGCAAAACCCTGCATGTGTGACCCCACTACATACAATAACAAGATAATGTCGCAACCATCATCCAATCTGGTAAAGTAAACACAATGGTTACAATGACATTGACTAAAGCCATGCTTTTTCATCCACCTGTCAAACCTGTACCACTGTCCTAGAGCTACCTCAAGACCATATGACATGGCCTTCTATCTCACCTATCCATTCTCTCTATTCTTTAACCTAGGAATCCATTCGTCTTTTAGTGCTTTCAACCCGGTTGGTAAATCCACCAAAACTACCATTTGGTTATTGACCAAGGAATCAAATTCCTCATCCATGCCATGCTCCCACTATTTTCTGGATCTTACCTGCATTACCTCTACAAAACTTCCTGGTTCTTGACCATCAGTGAGCAACAAGTAGTATAAAGAAGAGGAATAATGAAATTGAGGTTTACAAACCCTTTCAGACCTCCACATGGGTGTTTGAGACACCTTGATAGCTTACTGTCCACCCAAATTTCATTCTGTCAGTGACCGATGTCAATCACCTCCCAGTCTGCACCCGATCAATGTCAGTTCCCTGCGACTGACCTAACTACCGATGTTGGTTCCCTGACTGACATCAGTGTCCACCCAACTGACATCGGTGTCCACCTACTTGACATTACCAACTTTGCCTGTCTGCACATGACCAACATCGGTACCTGTTTGATCGATGTCAATTTCACTTGACCGACGTTGGTAACTGTGTTTTCCTATGAGTGATGAATTTTTACCCATGAGCTTACCTTGGATCAAAACCCTATCCAAACTACCCTGCTCAGAGTTATTCAGTCCCTTCCACTGATCTCTATCCATCATCTCCTCCATGAACACCAAGGCTTTCCAGTTCTTAAGTCTATCAAACACATCTGACTTCCTCTTAAGAACATGCATCTCCTTCTTACTCATGTGACCAAGCCTATAAAGCCATGTCTTCACAATAGAAGAAGAATCAGTAATACAAGTAGGTAGATAAAGAATACCTACTTTCTTACCACAAGCTAATTCAAGTGCATCCATTGTGAGAGTTATTGTGCATCTCTCATCACCCAACTTTTTTGAAGAAATTAGCCTCATCTTCAGAATTGGGACCTGCATGACATCCTTCAACACCCATGTGTTGGCCATCTGTAATTTTAGCCACACTTCCCCTTTTCCAATACTTTGACAAGGCTCACCAACCCCTAAATAAATCTTTCCAAAGTCTCCATGGACCTTAACATGGAAAAATACTCTATTTGGGGCTGCATGGAAAGAGGCAATAGAATCTATAAACCAAGATTCTACTTTATCCAAGGAACATATAAGAGTAACCAGTGCAACAATACCTGCAATAATACCTGCTTCTTTATTTCCTTCATGCTGATCTTCAACCAACCAACAATCTTTCTTTACCTACTCTTTCTTTCCATAACATTGTAATTGATCATTCTTGCTTTCAAATTCCTCCATTCTTAGCTTACTTTCTTCTGCCATTGCTATACTCCCACTCAATCAAAAACCCTTGAGAATGACTTGTAATCAAACACAAACCTACTCCCTACAACCTTGCTCTGATACCACTTGTCAGGAATCTAGAACATAAAGCTCTGATACCACTTATCAGGATTAAGAGCAAAATTGATTACCTTGTATAAGCCACTAAACATGGAATTTAACCAGAAGTAAAATATAACTAGAATTTAGAAATAACACAGAATATGAGAGACAATACCCAATTTTATTAATACTCTTCTAGAAGGAAATACAACAAAGAAGATGCCATAATATTCTTCACACTCCTCTAGGGCTCCCACACCTCTACGGCGTACAAATAGTAAATCTCTTCAAGAGTTCTCTCTCTCAATCATGGTCACAACGAACAACTCAAACACAAAGTTGTTGTTCACCTCCACCAGTCAGTATCACTACTGCCAATACCACAAAGTATACACACATACTCCAAGTCTGAGTACACAATGCACTCTAAGTAGATCTCACCTGATCTTACTACCTATTGTGTTGTTGATCTCCCTGATCTTACTGCCACCTGCAGATCAACCTAGTTTTGCACACCTATAAACCTAGATCTCGCACACACACACACACACACACACACACACACACACACACACACACACACACACACACACACAGACACACACACACACACACACACACACACACACACACACACACACACACACACACACACCTGCATATCAACCAACCTTACTTACACATGTAGATCTAACCTGATCTTGCTACACCTCAGATCAACCTGGGCTTACACACCTGCCGCCCTAGATCATACACACCCAGAAAAACCCTTGTCTTTGCCTCACCAAGTCCTTATGATTCTCCCCACTAGCACCCCTATGGATCTTCTACTAGATCTTGCTCTCTCATAGATCTACCTGATCATACACACTTGGCACTGTGGCACTATGAGGAGCTAACCTTTCTCTCTTTCCTCTGAAGAAGCTAACCTTTCTCTCTCTATCTAACACACTTTATAATATAGCCCATGAGTCTATTAAATAGATCTCATAAAAACAATAATTAGAACTACATCTCCAAGACTAAAATTAGTCCTTAACATGCAAACAAACTATCCATCCAAAAATAGACCAGTTCGGGAGTCTCATGCACACACAGGCTACCGATGTCAGTGCTTGTCTGACTAATGTCGGTTGACCAATAACCGATGTCAGTTACTGTGAACACTGAATATGATCGACGTCGATTGGCCTGACTGACGTTGATTGCCTGTAACTTAGCAACATCCTCCTATTTGCATCCTGGTGAAGCTTTTAGCTCCACAACCTAACAAAAAGTTTAAGAGTAAATTGGATTATCAACAATAGATTTTCTTACCCTTGATGAATATCTTCTAATGACCACTTTGACATGAAATTCTAACTATAAATCTACTTCTCCAATGCTTGCAACTACTTGAGATCACCAACTAAGGATGGAATGTGCTCCAAGATTCTTGAATCCAGTCTCACTAGGTATGCTAGAACTATTAACACTCCAAAATGCACCCTATGAGGAGTTGTTTAGGCCTGCCTCTAATTTTGGTGTATCATGAGATTAACCCAAGGCGTTGGGTAAATTATGGTTGGGCTAAACCTCTAGTTTATGGGGCTAGCTCCCCTATTCTATCCATTAAACTCAATATCACTAAACATGCTGACTATTGGTGTGAAAAGGGTAGATAAATGCATAAAATGAAAACTAATCTAAAGATGGTGATACACCAATATAATTTATCCACTCTCTTTGACCTTAAACAACACTAATGGATAATAAATGAATCTAAATCATTATCTCCAAGAGCTTATAAGTAATAGTATTTCATATAGAGGATGAATTAGATGACTAGATCATGAGGGTAATGAAGGTAAGGTCTGGTTCAAGACACTTACCAGTCAAACTTCCACTCTAAGCTCATCCACTAACACCTTGCACACTATACGACCTAAATAGAAACATATACTAGCAACTAGGTGAGGCAAGGCCCTGAAAAGGGAGATAACTATGTCACATATGCAAATCAAACAAGGATAACACACTATATACTAACATGAATAATTTTTAATAGTTCATATATCAGTACATGAGGTCTACAAGATACAAATCTAGGTAGAGTTTCCTCATACCCATTTGAGGGATAGATATAAAGGCCTTAGATCTTAAATATATATAATAATGAGAAGATGAAATAGGGAAATATAGTGTAGAGGTGAAATATAGAGGCCATGAATGATAATAATCCACTCACACAATAATTACATCCTTCATGACTCCCTTCATGTGTTGCCTTCATAGTTGGTGGTCTTCAATGAAGAGTGTGGCATAGATATGGAGTGGTAGAGGTTTTTTCAAGATTGATTGACCCAATGAAGATCATTTATACAACAACTTGTTAAATCACTCCTTTCCTTGGTAGTTACAAAGGTGTATTATACCCAATTAGCCCTCATAGATCATTAAGTAACCCACCCTTCTCCTTACATGTTGACTAGGCTAAAAAATTGCACATTTTCCATGATAAACATGATAATTGTTGTCTCACCCTTATTAATCATTTAAAATGGTTTAATTACACTACATTTACCCATCTAGCAGCTCTTTTATGCCAATATGCATTTTTTTGTTGAACAACTAGGCCTACTAGACAAGTAGCCTAGTCTCTTAGTTTTTGTTGTTTAGGTGACCATGAAACCTAAATAAGACCTTTAAAACAAGTGAATTATTATGTTTTAGACCTGAAAAAATATTTCACACCATGACATAGTCCTTTACCATATTGAAAACTTGTAATTCTATCTGACTTAGGTGATTAGGCCACCTCTTACTAGCTCTTCAAGACTAATTATTTTTTGAAGACTTAGGCATTTTTAGTAATAAATATGAGGATTTGATGACTTAGAAAAGTGAAATATGCCTCAGAATACCCTATTCCATGATTTTCAACTTTTCACCAAGTTTTAAACCTTGAAAACATCACTAAACCCTATAAAAAGGTTTTTTTTGGTGGGTTCATGTAATTGTCCATATAGACCAATACCATGGGTGGGACCTCCTCAAAGTGGAAAATGAGTTATAGGATTTTTTTGGACCAATTCAAAGCATTTGGATGTAGATATCTCAATTTTTCTCCATCAGTTCTCTGTTAGGGTTTATACATAATTTTAGAGGTTTACCATCTTAACAATGGTTCATAGAGTATAGGCCTCAAATATAAAACCTTTTTACATGTATGTGTGTCCCATATACCCCCTCAAAAATCATATATATATCTTAGTCCCATGCATATTATACGATGAGATATGAGTGAAAGTTGGTAGACTTCGAGCTCTTTCCTAGGCATTCTCTACAGGTTACAGTCTTAGTGATAGATCATATATATTGGCTCCTTAATTCAACTCATTCACTCGTGTATATTTATTTTATACGTGTTTCCAACTCTTATTAATATCATTGGCTCTGATTCACTTTACTTGGTGAGATATAAACATTAGAATAGGTAGTTCGAGGTGGTAAACTTGTATAATAGAGCTCGATAGGGGTGATAGGACTGAACCTAACACTTTATTAACTTCTTTCATCCAAAAAATTTTCATTAGAGCCTAAAACATTCTCATATGTCTTCTCGTGTATTTATATTTTCTTGGGATGGATTGGATATGCTATAAGGTAGAGATGGGGTCTTGAGGCCTAAGGATGGCTTTAGGCCTTGCAGGCCTAAATTGACATTCAAGACCCTAAGTCACTTATAGGTGATTTTATGGCCTTAACATCATCGTAAACCCCTTATTTACTTTATTCATACCCATTTTCACTTATCTCTAACTATATAAACCATCATTGTTGCCCTTCTTCTCATAAGTCTGCCTTGAGTGTGACTCTTACTACCATGTTTGAGTGTTAGTAACCTAAGTATCCTTTTCTCCAGTTTAATACTAATTATGGAGTTTAAATACTTATTAAATATGCTCTCATGTCCTAGTATCATCTTTGGGACTAGGTCTTCCTTCAACCCTACCTTTTTTATATCTTCTTTAATAGACATAGGGTTTATTTATTACCAAGCCTATGTAGCCTAATGTTTGGGTTTGGTGACTTATTAAATCTGAGACTCATATCATCTTGGAAAAAAAATATGAATTTCAACTTCCTCTTTAGATTATATTAGACCTCAAACACTTCTAAATATGCAATTCATCCCTAACTTCTATGAATAGGCCTGTATACGATAGTTTAGGCTTACAAGGTCTAATTGCCTATTAAGGCTCTTATTACTTCAAAGGACCACACCATTTGAATGGGAAACACTGACACCATATTTAAAATAAGTTATTACACCTCTTTAAACTTCTCCACTTCACTCCCTTATAGGGTTCCACACTCAAAATCTTCTTTTGACCTTGACTGTAAATGTTTGTTTAAGCCTAGCTAGGCCTAATTAGACCATTTAGGCCTTCTCATGCCTCAAAGGATCAAATTTATAGACAAATTAATTGAGGGAATTTAGGAAGTATTTAATATAATTTTTTATCCTTATTCATCTCACATTCATGTATGGTTAGTCATATCTTCTTTACCCTTCCTATTTGCATAGTCGTAGGTAATCAACTAGGTCTACCTAGTCTATCAAGGATCCTTGATGCTTCAAAGGACCAAAGGATTAATTTTAGGATGAGATGTTTAGGTAAAAAATAAATATTTTTTTATCATATTTAAAATTCACCTCTTTTCATATTGCTCATATTTTCACTCTCATTTTATGATCCTACTTGTAGGTGGCAGTCCTATACTTTTGATTGTGTGTAAGTGTGGTTAATCTCTTCTTCATAGTAGCTTCTCCACTTATCAATATCTTTCACCTCTCTTATTTATTTCTTAATCATATTACCATGTTTATTTTTTTATTATTACACCTTATCTCACCTTAAAACATAGCTCCTTGTTTAATTTTCTCCCCGCCTACAATCAGGTCTATAGGTTACAATTATAGCCCCTTGACTGTGAGTAGTTCATTTAAAAGGTGAGATTTCCCTCATTTTGTGGTCCCATTATTTCCAATATTGTCACTAAAATGTTTATGAATTCTTAATACTTATTTATAACCCTCTTAATCTCTTCAAACCTTGAAATCCAACAATGTTTCTTCAATCTTATCATTGTAACCCTATGTGGATGAACTGAGAGTCTTGACTAAGTTAGTCTCCTTGGTGAGTTTATGGAGTTGGTATTTGTTTTACCCTGATTCCTCCATACCCATAATTATTTATATACTCTTAATACTACCCTTTGTTCCTCAATACCTACAACACCCCATCTTAACATCCTTTCATTTGTTTGGTCTACCTAATAGGACAGGATTGTGAGGGCTTGTCTTTCTAGGGTTGAGGATGAGAGTGGTTATGAGTAAAAGGTGGTTATTCCTTAAAGATTTTTTATTATTTAATATTGATATTTTCTCTTTAAACTCCCAATTTTCCCACCAGACTATCTTGAGCCTTACTAAGCTACCTGTGTATGGTTGAGTACATGTTTGCCCTTTTAGAATGCCCCTGATGCCTTTAGTCAAGTGTGTTGGGTAAATTTATTCAAGTCATAATGGATAACAATTTTTATGAGGGATAAATATCCATTTATCTCTTTGAAACCATAATTCTCAGGGCATTGATAATCTCTCTTAGATTCCACAAAGTAGTTAGGTCTCTTGAAAGGTTTGTTCAACTTATCTTGATGCCTCTTTTACCTTCCATAAAATCTCAATGTTTTCGACCTTATCATGGGCTATGAATACCATTTTTACTCCTTACATATTCAATCTCATAAAATTATTATGAAATAACACTCTTAGATTTTTTTATATACTTTACAAAGAATATCTTGAACCCCCTAACAAGGTTGGCTGACTACAAATGAAACTTCAAGTGATTGTAAAGATAATAAGTGACAAGGTTCCTCATCTTGTAATCCATCATTTAAGACATTATAAGAATTCCTTTAGTATTTATACTTTAAAACTCATTAATGATCCCACTAATCTTTGTAAAACCCTAGAAACATTGCTTTGAAGGCCTTCAGGCATGTCTACATACTCATTAATTGATCTCAACAACTTGACTACATGTGGACTATGAGAAATGACTTATTTATGGTCATAAATCTATGCCATAATTTAATACCCATTATTGTATATCCTAAATGGGTTTGTAAGAGTTTTTAAGACCTCATTAACACTTTGCATCCATTTGAGACCCTAAACATCAAGAAACCACTATTACCAACCTGTAGATAACTTTGCAAGTAGGTTTATTGTATGTTTATGGATCACACATGTGAATTTGGTATTTAGGATTTGTATAAGTTTGTTTATACCCTTTATAATCCACCCAAATTTCCATAATTCTATCATCATGCTCATAAATGGAGAAGATGAAGTGAACTAGTACCCTGCTTGGATGAAGACAACACAATGAGTGCCTTACCTTCTTAGTTATTATTAATAAAGGAATGAGAGTCAATATAATAATAAATTCCCAAAAATTGAAGCTATTATTTTCCCTTCCTCTTCTCAAATATTAGACCCTCGTCTTCTCTCTCCTGTCTGAATTGAATAGAAACTTGACTAGTTATCCAAGGCTACCAAAGAACTCGATAGAGAAAGGGAAATGGTTTTGGGATTTTTTAACACATTTTGGATGTGAAAATTATCTAAGATACCTTACATTAACTTTTATGAAATTTATGACCTCCCTCTGTATGGACCTAACCATATAAATCTGTACAAGCCTATAAATTGCCTGTAAACACCTTATTTCCCTAAATTTTCTCAAGTTTCAGACCTTAGAATTCCATTGGTGGGTATGAGGATGGAAAATATAGGTTAATATCATTTAAAAATAAATGGTATGGATTGGGAATCTGAAATTTCAAACTTCTCATGTGTGGGGCCCATTTGAGTGAATGAAAAATGTATTTAACTTCTAAAATGGACCCTTTATGCATATGAAACCATCTCAAAATGAAATTACGATTTATGAGACATTTTTAGGACCATATGATATAATTTTTAATCCAAAATTCACTCCTTTTAAAGGTTTATATTGTAGATTTTGACTCATATGAGGTATTTGAAGGGTCATTTGATGACTTGCAAGGCTAGTCAAGGCTTGAGACAGATTTGAATAAGTAAACCATAGATGGCAACCTTAAATATACTCTTATAGTTCACATTATGATTTTAAAAATGTTTTAACACCCTTACCATCTTGATTACAAGGCCTCCCCCACAAAAAAAAGGCTAGAGCAAGCATAAATGCCATGAGAACCATAAACCTTAATCCCTCCTAACTACCTTAGTTTCTACTAAGAAACCTTAACTTTTTCAAACTATATATATATATATATATATATATATATATATATATATATATATATATATATATATATATATATATCACTCTCTAGGATTTAAAATAATTTTTACACCCCTCCACTTACTGAAGGACTACCATGACAACCTAGTATACCAATCAAAGACTTCAAAATAGAGTATGACATATGATGATCTCACAAGCACGCTCTAGAACATACCATGACACCTCCAACAAGTGCTAAAAGGATTTCAAGGATCATTTATGAGACCATGAAAATATGTATACCATCATGTGTAGGCTTGGATGGGTTTCATGGGAAATTTTTTTATTGTCTGGGTTGACATTTGGCTTGGGAGGCTAAATTATCAATAAGTTTTTAATTCATTCCTCAAGTTTCCAAGTTATTTACAAGATGTGACTAAGTGAGTATAACCTTTGGAATTATTTGTATTTATAGATGAATATTCATTAATTTACCACTATAATTGGCCCATGAAATATGTCTATTAAAACTTAATGGATAATTGAAAATTTTAAAAATAGTCATTTTTGTATTAGGACATTGCCAGCAGTGGAATATCCTTGAGATGATTGGCATTATCCAACTATTTTGAATATTGTATTGGAAATTTTAAATATTTATTTGATATATAAATAAGTTATACCTTATATTTTTGGATGTTCTTATATATACTAATTTGATATTGAATAAGTTGGTGAAAATAGGCGGCCAATGAAATAGATGGGTGGACAAATGCAGGGAAAGTGTGCTCAAAATTCAAATGTATGTGAATTATCCAAACATATAATTTTTGTCAAATTTTATGCTATAAAAATGTCTAATACCAAATTTTTGTGTCTAAAAAATCCCTTGATGTGTGGATCTTGAAATATCCACTGTTGTATATGTCTCATTCCTATTGTCAAATTATGTCATCTCACACAAGCCATAAATATTAATATTTATTCCTATAAATGCTCCTAAATTCAAAAAAGAATGATAAATTATATATGAAAATAATATTCAAGGTTTTTTAAAAGAGGACTAAACTTTAGGTCCATAAAATTCATCTATATTGACCCTAGTTAGGCATTCTTTGTGAGGCCATGTAAAAAATTGGTTTTTTCAAAAAAGTCTCAAAACTAGATACCAATATTGGAATTACAACATTGATTGAATTTTGAAAATATTAGTTGTCATAGGATATCTCCATAATATTAAAATGTCTCATATAGATGAAAATGGTGAAGGGGAAAAAATATCCTCTTGTAACCATTAAAGGTTGCCTCAAAGTCCTTGAAGCTAAATGTCACATTGGTTTGCTATTAATGATCACCAAAGTTTTTTAAGAATCAGGGGTTCCCCCTAACACCCTCTTCTATCTTCCCAACTAATTTAGATACTTTCCCCATTTTGGTCCCTTAGACTTATAATAGCCATTAATCACTACCCAAATCTTAATTTCCAAAAAGGTGAGATTTTAGTTTCATTATTTAATTTCTTGTTTTATGTTTTTATTAAACAATAATTAGAAATATGATTCACAATTATGGGGGGAATTTAATGGCCACCTCATCCCTATGCTCTCAATATCCCTTCAAATAATTTTAAGTCTTACTTTAACTTTTATACGTAGGTAGCTTCATATTAAGCTTTATGTAATAATTTTCCTTCCATGTAGAACATGCCTTTAAACATATATTAAAAAGTTTATAAGGTATTTGGGCCTTTAATTTCTTCTTAGAGGTATTTTAATTAATCCTAAATCTAAATTTATAATATAAATAGATATTACTTAAGGTTATAGTTTTAAAACTAAGCACCAAATACATAGGATTGAATGTATATATATATAAACTATGGGTTATAAAATATAAAAACAATAACTAAAAAATATAATCAATTGATATAATATAAATAATATTTACCATTATACCAAAATATATTTATAAAAAAACCATGGGCCTTGGCTTAAATATAAGAGAACTCCAAACAACACCAAAAATAATCAAATGCTTGTTGTATTTTGAAAGTCACCACCTCTGCTGGTACTAATCAATAACCCTTAAAAACTAATTTTTATAGTGGGTTGTATTAATTAGGTCAGCCTAGACATTTTTCATGGATCATTTATGGTGGGAATATCAAAGATTCATCTATGAGTACAAATCAAGCATTAGGTCATACTCACTTGGCTATTCTCTTTCTACCTAGAACTCACATTTAGAAATTAATTATCACTCCCTTGAGATGTTATCAAAAATACATACACATATTAAAAACTCTCAAAGGATCAACCCTAAATCCAAGTATGAATACAAGCACAAGTAAAAGTTACTTTTTGTCTAGTGTTAAAAGCCAAAATTTCCATTGCATTCTAGCATGATTATGATGGTGTGCACACATACCTAGGAGTTAATAATGCAAGTGGCTTGAGCCTTCTTCATTATTATAATGTGGCCGATTCTCGATCATTCTTAGGGAAGTGGTTGGGGTTATCTAACCCATATTTATAACCCTTTTTCCAAGTTAATCTTGTGTCTAAATTGAAACTAGGATTACAAGGCAACAAGAAGAAAAGAAAGGATTAGCACATAGGACTGATGGAAATAAAATACATAAAAATCATATTCAAATATAGGTGTGGTAATATGAGGTAACACAAACCCACATAATCAATTTGGATAATAGTGGTAGATCGTAGATAATACAAGTTGTTGTAAGGGTCTAACTTTTATCGGTAACATTCATACAAGTTTTGAGATCATGTTTCTTGATCTAAGTAATCACAAATCTAATACAAAATATTTTTAAATATTGTAGTACATGCAATGAACAATATATATATAATAAATTAGCTAACTTCATTTCTTCCCTATTTTTATTTTTTATTTCTAAGCATAGTAAGTGTAATATCAATTTTCCTTTTAAATTTATATTTGCATGGTTAATGCCCTCTTTTACATAATCTAAATTTCAATCGCTTTATCTTATTTACTTTTCCTTAATAAATAAATAAATAAAACATCCACATTAGGACATATAATTTGCACCCTAACATTTTACCCCTGCCAACACAATGGCATTCTATTATTACCTTTACCTATATGATGTATACCACACATGGTCATAATCATTTGAGTTATATATGTGATTTAATGATGATATATTTATTTAAATATGCAAAATTGTGTGATATATGTGCTTTAGATGGTTATAACACTATTTGATGTTATATATTTTATACATGAAATTTGTAATCTTTTTATTTTGAGATAAGTGATGTATAGGTTATCCTACACATAAAAAAGGGCACATATGATTTTCTTATTCTAATTTAGATACATGATGATACAAAATATGGGAGAGTTACAATACATTTTTCCTATCATAATTAGAAGGGATCGTTATACATTCTTCAATTTTTCCCTTGAGGTAGTCAATAGGACACACTATAGTTCCTATTTTATCCTATTTTTATAAAATAAATGATATTTTTAATTTTGATTATATAGGTATAAAAATATAAATATTATAATTCTAAAGATATATAATATTCAACAATTCTAATTTTGATAAATCTCTAAATATAGAAAGTCAATATTTAGGAAAAGTACTAAGAAGAAATATATTTAGCTTACACATTGATTTATGTTGACTGGTGTAATTATCTATAAATGAAAAATAGCAGATGAGGTGATTGTGTAGGTCTAGGAATATGCATATAAATATAAATAAATTTTTGATAGGTCTATTATAAGTGAAAATAAACACCGTGCATTATAATCAATTGATTGCATATTTGTCTAAATTAACTATGATAATTTATTGATAGAAAAAGATAGAGAATGTAAGAATTTGAAAATGAAAAATTAGAGGCATAAATAAAATATGTTTTTGTACAAGAGCACATTAGTATGATATAGGAATTGTAGGATCAATTTTTTTGACTACAGACTTGTCTAGGTTGATTATGAAGAAAAATTGGTGGTTTCACTTGTTGTCCCTGTAAATGCTGAGTAATCTAAGATATTAGAACTAGTGTTTAGTCATGAATAAATTATTTTTTATCTTATCATACCTTTGAAACACTTAGGGAAATTTTATAACTTGAAAACCAATAATAAAAATATGGGAGTATAATGGGTTGATCTAACTTCAGTCACCTCCTTGATGATTAACCATTGCCTATGTATCCAATACTCCAAAGAAAGAAATCAAGTCCATGTATTTTAAATGATAGCTCTTGGTTTGGTTTATGACTACTTATGAATAATGTACAATTTAGTTAGAATGGGTAGATTTTGTCAATGTGTAGAAATGTATATGCTTGAACTAAGTGAATATAAAGTGGGGAAAATGAATGATTCTTGATATGTATTTATATAAAAATATTTTGAAATTTTAATTTAGATGACCTTATGAAACATGTATTAAGAACCAAAAGCATTTTTTAAATTTTGAAAACTAGTCATTATTTAGTGCAGGACATGACCAACCTAAGTGGACAGTGATACACTCCACTCCTATCTTCCTAGCACATAATTTTCCATAAAGTTTAGGGACATTTTTTTCTAATATAGATACATTATAATGGTGATTCTTAACAATTTAAATGTTTTATATTGATACTTTTATATAGTTATAATGGCAAATAAGGGGTCAAGCCTGTATATAGATAAATGGAAAATAAGAGTCATGCAATTAGGTGAAATTCATGTGGATATAAATATTTCAAGAATTAACATTTTCAAGTACATGTGACCAAATTTATGTGTCTACATTTTATCCAACTTTATTCTAGTAATGAAATTTCTATAGTAAAGGAGAAAAAAATGAACCTGAGTGTGTACACACACTTTGTCTTTAAGCGGATGTTTCAATCATGTAGAACACTCATTTTAGTAACCCCTACAATAGTTCATGAAGTAAATAACACTCATTTCAGTAAACCCTATAATATCTCTTGAAGTAATATTTTTTTTCATTTGAAATTTGTATTAAATTGAACCTTGAAATTTTAAAAATTGAAAAGAGAGCTAAGGGGTACACTTGTATGTAGGTGAAACCAAATTTTCCTATAAACCTATAACTAAAAATGGAGTATTTTTCCCCCTTGTTGAAGCATTTGGATATTTTTAACCATGTAAAATTTAGAGTGATCAATTCCTAATTTGAATAACTAATAAATATCTTGAGTTGAAAATATACATTATCCCAATTCTTATGAATAGGGAATAGTACCCAATGTGTTAATCCAAAAATGTATAACCATGATGGGTTCTCTATAAGTGATGTCAATACCATTTAATGTCACTAAACCTGAACATACATCACTTACATAAAATATGGAACTACAAAATAGGATTTTATAAGTAATGCTAAGGTCATCAAGTGTCACTAAACTTGAATATACATTACTTTCATTTTAGATTCTAAATTTTTGCATGATAAAACAAGAATGAAAATTATTCTACCCCCATCCTAGCCACATTTCTCATGAATTTAAATTGAAATAAAATATTTTCCCTTTGAATTTAGATATTTACTCTTTTATTTTGAGTATTTTCCACTTTAAACTTTGAAACTTTGCATTTTTCATCTTTAAATAAGCATAATAATGAATTTGTATCATGCCACCTCTGAATATGTGCCAATGATATAAAATTATATTCTTTTATAATCTCAATTTTAATTTTATTTGCAACATGTAACTTTTATCATATAACTATTTTGTATATGCATTCAAGTGTGTATGATTTTATGATTTGAGTATTTGATAAGTGAGTGCATATACATGTCATACATCCCCAAAATTTGTATGAATGTACCAATATTTTTTGTGTTTGATTTCTGAATCACTTTGAATCTTTGAAAACCTATACTCATTATAAATTTGATTTTATACTATTTCATCTTTGAAAAACTTGTATTATATATCTTTGAAACATGTATTTTGTATCTTTGAAACCTATATTATGTCCCAAATATGTTCATGTAGGTTTGCATTTCTAAGACCATTATGATATCCCCTTTTTGAGATAAGGGATGTATCATGCAAGTCACTCATCATAAAATAAGAGTTAATTGTATCATATGATAAATATATTATCATATAGCATTATGTCATCATGTTGGAGAGTATATCATCATATAATTGAAATTTTTGATTGAAGCATGTATGTAACATATTAAATGTGAGACATATAAGTATCATGTCTATAAAAATTTAGCATCGAAGCATACATTAAATTAAAAATATATAAAATTTCATGATATGTATCATGACACCACTAATCAAGATCAACATAGGATAAAAACACATAATAATTTCATGCAACATCATACAAGAATGCTAAGTTATGCATACAAGGGACATGTTCAAATTTCACACAATAAGATGTTTTTCATATATACGGTCAAGGGCCAGAAGTAATAGACATCTTAAAATGTCAAAAATACCAAACTAGATCTCATATATATGTTCAATAAATTTTCATACAAAAGTTAAGGGCCACACACAATAAGCAAGATATTTTTATCCTGTCATGTAAGAAAGTAAACTACATTGAAAGCTAATAGAACAAGTTAAAACTAGTCTATTAATTTCATAGGTATCAATGTCATAATATATAAAATTAGCATATCCAAATGTCATAGTGTATAATATGAGTGGTTAGTAAAACACTCAAAATATATATAGATCAATATTGCATTTTAGGTCATAGAAAGATATAACATGTTATAGTGTAACCCGTACAATTTAGATTCCCCAAATATAGGCATGAACATTGGGTACAAGGGTTTCCACATCTAAGAATGAACATATAATGTATGCCCTACATCACACTCATATACCTTGTGAAATACATGTGTATTTGAAAAATAATATGATATCTACCAAATATGAGATTAACATATATAAATAATTAAATTATCATTGTATGTCATGCTCTTTTGACTATATATATGAACCTAAAGGAAGGGTTTGATACTTGAAAATAATAGTTATTGACTTGATTTAGAGGGATCTTGAGTTGCCTTATGACTTCTCCTCATTAATAATGTATAATAGGGTATAGTTATTTATTGTGTATAAGTGTATATGATTGAACCAAGTGAATAACATGTGGGGAAAATGAATGACTCCTTATATGTATTTATAGGCAAATATTTTGAAAAGTGTATTTAAATAAACTTATGAAATTTTCAATAAGACCCAAAAGTATGGTTTGAATTTTTAGAACTAGCCATTATTTGGCATGGGACATGACTATATTAAGTGGTTAGCCACACACCCGGCCCTTGTCCAACTAGCATAGATATCCATAAAGGTCATGGACCTATGTTCTAAGTTTAATAAAATATGATGTTAATTTTTAAGAATGTGAGTATTTGACATTAATATTTTTATATAGTGTGGCATGCCCAATTTTTTTGTCCAAAAACCCTTGTAAAGTGTGATAATTTTTATTTTATTTTTACTTAATTAGATAATGCTTAATTATTTAACTATTATTGCTTAATAGTTTAATTGTTATGGTCATTATTTCAATTTTGTAATAGAATTATGACATATAAAATTCTTTAAATATTTGTTTAGTTTTGTTTTATTTTCTACAACAAGGCTTCCCAAGGAAGTTAAATACAAACATGTTAGGGTGAAGACTAATTTTAATAGTATTTTATGATATAATTTACTTAATATCATTAATAATGAGGAAGAGAAAATTTTATGTCCTAAATAAAAGGTCTATATTAATTATATATTCTTTATTTAATAATTCATGATGACATTCAAACATTCTTCTCGGTTCAACACATATAAAGTAAAATAATAACAAACCAAAGAAAAAATCAGTATATATTAGGGTTAACACCCTAAGGCTCACCAAGGAAGATTCCATACTAAATAATACAAAAAATTTACTACAAATTAATTCAAAATAAATAATGTTTGCAATAATATAATCTTCATATTGAGGAAGCTAATATTAAATAAAAATTGACTTAATGTAAAAGAATTAACATTAACAAAACATAGGTTAATATTTAGTTTTATTTAATTATTATAAAACTTAGATTTAATTCAATAATAATGTACTAGAATAAAATTATAATCAATAACAAGACACCCCTGACTTAGCTTATGACCTATACCCAATGCCCCATAACTTGGGGAACCTACATATCTACTCCATATAATCAAGGTTTGATGTATTTCTCTTTGAACTTGTGATGGGTCTACTCTACGAGAATTCATCACTAAGAATCATTGGAAATCTAATCTAACATGGGATGAATGATCACAACACAAGTGAGATATTAAAACTCTAGACATTAAAATCTACATGAAATGACACACTCAAAAGTCTCCTTATCATATAAATACCTTGACAACTTAATGTATGTGTACTTACCAAAAAACACTATTTAACAAGAGCACAAATGAGGGTCAAAATAAATGATAAGGAATTCAAATTAATTTAATCTGATGAGATAGAAGTCTCAACAATATTTGCCTTATACTACTTAGAGAAGCTATGTCTCTACAGAGCGTTTTATAAGATGAAAGAACACACAATTCACTTACTAGAGGTACGACAAGGTTCACTACCTAATAACTAAGTATAGTCATAACCACAATACATCCAATCATACCATGAAGTTAACAATTATAAGGGTACACATATGTAAGGAAGAATACCCTAAGATTCTCATTAAGGATAAGTGCTATGAGGTTTAATTGTTAATGTCCAAGTTAAAATAACACCTAACAAGATATTTATTAGTATCCCATACTAGGAGAGTATCCTAAGGGTTAGTTCTTTATGGCCATGCCAAATCCCTAAACTATGTACATATTTATGATGATCAGCTTCATACATAGAATTAGGGTTGGCTTTATTTCACCCATTACCAAACCAAGTGTTAGATCAAATGTGAAGGCATTTCACCTTTTCCTATATCCTTATGACTAAGCTAATGTAGATACCCTTTACGAGTATCATTGTGGCCACTAATAGGCCTAGACATAGTTAGGCTCTACTAATATCTAAAAAAATCATCTTAACATAATAAAAAAATGTGTTTATACTTATAAAGACTAACCAAGAATTAATCCAATAGCACACTCTATTGCTGATAGAACACCTCTTCAATCTTGATTCAACTAAAGCCTTGTAAAATTAAACATTACTTAAGGCCTGAAACATGAAATTAGGCTATAAATAATTATTTTAGGCTATTGGTTTGCATGGTATCCACTTACTAATTTAAAAATGAATAAGACACAATAAAATATGGTACAAATCCAATTATGCTTCTAATGATACAAAACACATCTCCACATTGCATAAATCACATACAAAATCACCCTTGTTTTAATATAAAAAGAGAGAGAAGCCTATTATCTAAGTAAATTAAGGCAAGGAAATAATTCTTTTTAGAAGGAACAAGCAAATTCACATAACATTCTAAAATGAATTTAACTGTCGGAAAATGCTTTATCAAATTCTTCATAAATATGGCTTCAAAATTGCCTTATAAAAAGATAGCAAAAGCTCATGATTAATTTATTTTATTATCTTCCTGATAATTTTAAAATATCAAAATTTAGATACAACTTTTATATTTGAGATTTTCTATTTTTTGATATTTTATTTCTAATGATTCCAAATCGACTTTAGAAGGAAGAAATAATAATGTAAATTTTCTCCCAAATTTTGCCTTTGGGATTGGTCAAAGGGAATAATTTTTGATGGATTCAAAAATCAATTTATTATTTTTTATGTATTTCACAACCAAAAATAATTAGGTTCAAGTCTTGAATTAGGTAAATCTCCTTTTTAGGTATTTTTTTACGTCCAATTACCAAAGGGGTTTTTTAAAGGTTGAAAAGGGAAAAAAACACTAAAACTTATTTTTCATGCAAGTAAAGAATGTAATTCACATTTATTTTATCATGTTTATTTATTTTTTTCATTGTAAATAGTCAAATTAATAATATAGTAACCATGTTATACAGTTAAGTGGACAAGTACTTATTGATAATTTAGTCTCCTTAAGCTAGTCAATTTTAAATAGCATTACATTAAATATGAATAAATTTTTAAATAATAAATTACTATTTCTCAATCTATATTTCCCTAATTTATTTGATTCCAAAATAATGGTATATGGAAATAAATTGAACTTAAGGTAAACTAATTTTTCATCATCATTTTAGATTTTACTAGCTTATCTTGATACCTTAAGTTATTGTCAACATTAAAATTATTACAATAAAATAAATATTAAATGCATTTGAATTAATTATTTAATATTATTGGCTACATGGATTCCTTAGCTATAACAAGGTTGTTGATAATTTATCAACATTAAAATGTAAACATTAAATGTCCAAAATTAATAAATAACATGACTATTTGCATAGCTTCCCTAAGCTATCATATTTGAAAGGAACCATTTACAAATATAAAACATTTTGAGTAGTAAGTATATCCTATTTGTTCACATATCTTTCAAAACTATTGCATTGAACCTAAAATATTGTTTAACATACTCCCTATATTTACAAAGCTATTGAAACTAAAGGATCAATCTAGTTTTACGTAAACTATTGTCATCTTAAAATAACACTAGAATAAAAGTGATAATCATTAACAATATGGTTTTATAATTTTAATTATAACCCATGGTTAGATATCCAAATAATGATATAGTTCTAGGGTTTACATTTCCTAGTACATATACATTGTGTATATTTAATTTCTTTAAAAAGAAGTTAGAACTTCATTTTCTTAGTTTAATTTAAATCTCCATATGTATAAATTCCTTTTACTTCTTTATACCCCTACATTGAGAAAACTAAAACATCATTTCCCTATATACAAAACCACAACCGTGAATATACTTCCTCCCATGTATATTACTCATTATTTATTTTAATATGTTTATATATAGACATTGATATGTGTGTGTAATTTTAGGTTATCATCATCATCATCATCATCATCGAAACAAAACCAAAAAAATATAGGGTCAAAAACTAAAACCCTACATGGTAAGCATCTAAAGGGTGGGACACCGTTTCCCACCACCTTATCAGCTCTTCAAACCCATAACCACGGTCATAGTCACATCTACAACTAAGGCCATGGCCAAGGCCACACATGGTCATGACCAATACTATCAAAGTCCCAACCAACCATTGTTGGGCATGAAGGACAATGATATTATCCTCCCCAGAATATTCTTATTTATTTTGTTTTATTTTTAATTATTTATTTATATTAATAAAATATGTTTAATTTTTATTTTATTATTATGTTACACACACATACATATTTTTTAATCCCATTTATTATATAAATATGGGCATATATGTATATTATAATGGATTCATTCATTTTTAAATTAGATTTGAATTTATATATTTTTAATTTATCATATTTTTAACCACAATTATAAACCAATTATCATTTATTGGTTTTCAAATTAAGACTAATCATTTGTAACTAACATAGATTCTTAATTCTATTTCATTCTAGAGAGAGAGACTCCTCATTTACATTACACATCTCTTTCCATATTTTAACATAGAAGGAATATTTTTTTTAGTACACTAACTCCACTAAATTTTATCAAAATAAAGATAAAACTAGAGAGCATGTGTGATATTTTAAGCAAACAATCAAACCACCAATTCTAATTTTTCATTTTTCATTATTTGAGTAACAAAACTAAATATTTATTCTACACAAGATGTAATAAAATAATGCCTACCTACTATTCTCCATTTTTCATGCATGCCACAAGCTCTAAACTTCCAAAACTCCAACAAGATCCACCTTCCAAGAACCTCTTCACAACAAGCCTTTTTCTCCCACCAAAATGAATAACCCAAAAATGGCCAAGATTTAGAAATAAAAAGGGAGTTCTAATTTCATTTACAAAAAAAATAGATTTTTCTTGTTTCAACATCACATTTACAAAGCTTTCAAAGATAGATGAAATTTACCATATGGTCACCTTCACCTTTATCTAAAATCTTTGTATGTGAAAAGATAAACCCTAATAATTCACTCAGCTCTATAAATCAGACACCTTCACCTTAAAACCCTAAGTGTGCTTGTGAGGGATAGAAACTTGTAAAAACTAGGAAAGTGTAATGGGTTGAGCTAACACCATTGACCTCCATTTGATGATTGACCACTACATATGTATATGATACGCCAAGGAAGGAAATAAATCCACACATAGAGTTCTCACCCAGTATGATTGTGAAATTGTACTCCTTTACTATATGAATGCAACTAATGATTTGAATTTGATACTTGATAATGTGTTCTTTGACTTGGCTCTTGTATGCTTCAAAAATTACTTGTGAAAACTCCTAGTGTTTGATTTTTAATTTTTGAAATACATGGTATACTTTCTCAATGTACAGTAGTGTATGGATGTGTACCAAATAAGTTACAAGTTCCATGTCAAGTGATGACTTGATATATATATATATATATATATATATATATATATATATATATATATATATATATATATATATATGAGTCTTATTAGGTAACTTATTACACCACCGACATGCTAGGTATATGGGTCGACCCTAAGGATATATTTTATTCTAAAAATTAGTCTTTACTAGGATAGGGTTAGTACCATTAGGATCAAATTAGTATTGACTAGTGATATTGAACTAGTTTGATGTTATTTACATTTATACAGATGGACTGACCTAAAATTTTGGAGATTCTTGTGTAGGATAGTAAGTACTTTTGAATAGATAGTGAGGTTTATTTAGGTGTGTAATAGCATAAAAGAATGTTCAAACTCATAAGGTATCATGTAGGTGTGAGAGAATGGTGATTAAGACCATACTTGTGCACGCAAGTAATGCATCATAAATTTGTGCTGAGATTAACATTGTCAAGTAATTAATACCATATTCTAATATATGTAAATGCTCCCATTTTATTATAAAAATATAGTTGTTAGAGTAAAAGGAAAAGATTTACCTGAGTGTGTACAACACATTTTATTTCTGTTAGGATTTCTTATTGTGCAGGTCACTTCATAGAAAAACTTAAAACATGAAGTATTCAATGTCCATAAATTAAAAACTAAAATTTGAAACTTAATTTTGAAAAATTAAAGAGAAATAAAAGAGTACATCTATGTATTTTTGAAATTCATATTCCCCTTGTAACTTGTTGGAGATGATGATTTATTCTTGAAGCATTGAATAACTTGTGTTTCTTTATTGAATCACATGGATAGTTAGGGTGACTATGACATGAAGACAACATGCCCAAACATTCATAAATGTGGTGAGAAGTACATAATATACTAACCCAAATAACTAATCTCAAAAAATTGGAACCACATGATGGGTTGGGTAGAAGTAAAACTAAATCAACTAGTATAGATGGATTATAAAATTGTTTTTATAGCTTTTATCAAGTTAAATCTATGCAAAAAAAAAATCATGATTGAAATATATTGAATGGTGTTCATTCCCATATCATGGCCAAAGATTTGATCATGTGGTTTCACTCAAGTTTGTTAAATATAGAATAAAATTGCATAATTGAAAGAGAATAAACAATTTTCATGCCCCCACAATGGCCTTAGAGTCATCAATTTTTAAGTTTTAAATTATGTTATTGTACATATGCATGAACTAATATCATGCCCCATTAATTTGAAAGTGTGTATATGTGCATGAACCAATATCAATCACCCTAAATATGTAGTTACTAATATAAAATGCCATGCATCTATATGTTTAATCTAAGAACCCATATCTCAAATGTATGTATATTATGAAACTTATATTTCTTATTTCTATAACCTCTATATATATATTCCCATGCATATACACTTGAGTGTCAATGAATTTGTATTAAAGTCTCTATATGGATTATGCCCATATAATCTTTACTAATGTGCTAATATCTATTATGTAACTAGGCCATCTAATATCTAAACCATTTTGAATCTATGAAATTTATACTCTTATATGATCTTATATTCATGGAGGCTTATGTATCTACGATAAGCCCACTATAATTCCCCCTTTTGAGATGAGGGATTTGTATTGTAAGTACCTCCTCTCAAAATAAGAGTTAACTAGATCATGCCATGTATAATCATGTGAACATGTGGAGAGTATGTCATCATATTAATGTACATATCAATAAATGTATGTATATAACATATGTAATTCAGGGTATATAGGTGTCATGTCTAGATTTATGTATTAGTGAAGCATGCAATAATAACCATCACTAAAGGATAACTAAATAAGACTATGCAATAATCATATATGATATGGATCATCACCACTAAATGTCATAAATCTCAACAAGTGCAACAAGATCAAAAATATCAAGAGTTAGTGTCACACACAAGGCCAAGGGACACATAAAAGGGAATGAATATGTCATAAAAAACAAGGACAAGTGCTATACAGAAGGGACATAAACATGTCATAGCAAACAAGGCTAAGGGTACATACATAATAGACAAGGACAAACTACCCTTTCATGTAAGAAAGTAACAACATAAATTAAGCATAGACCAGTTAAATACTATTATATACCATCCATATATATAAATGTCACAACATAGTATAATATCACATCTATGTAGCATTGTGCAAGATATGAGTAATTAGAAATATATGTGTAAGCAATAGAGATATCTCAACATGGTATAAGCTTATATAAATATATAACATATAATAGTGAAAATTATGTAAAAATATGCCCATAGTATTGGCATGGCCACTAAGTAGAGTAAAGTTCAACATGTATATATCTATGTGTAACTTGCATGTCCTTCATCACATTCATATACCATGAAATGCATGTCGGTATGAAAAGAATATTCCATCTAATAAACATATGTAAATAGTGTAATATAGTAATCATGTCATGTTCATGTCCTTTTTTAATATTTTGGATGTTTTTATATTTTGTAATTATTTGATTTTTTGTATTTTTTAAATATTTAATTAGTGATCATAAATCAGTGAATAATTCATCCTCATTAGGATTGAAGTTGATATATCTTGTCATGCCCTTGAGGTTATGTAATCGCATTACCTCCTCTTCCATTATCTTTGATTATTTATGTTAATATGAAAATATTAGAACTTGTGAACATAGACTTTAAAAAAAAATTAAAACTCTAATCTAGTCAAACATACACTCTGATAGAGCAATGAAATAAAACTAATAAGACACTTTACCTCACTTAACAAATGAAGCCTTATCTTTCATTGGATAGATATGCTCTTAATTTTTAAAATGTGGTTACTCTCAAAAATCTTCTATTCTAATTCCAACAGTGTTTTGAAAACATGATGTTTGATTTAATTGATTGATGGATAACAAGAATATCTATGTTTTTGAATGCATATTCTCAAATTTTCATGATCTGTTTCACTTTGAAATGTGTTGTGAGAATGGAATATGAATGTCTAATTTATAAATTTTGGATGGAAATATGAATAACTAGGATAAAACTGGATTAATTTAAATTATTCAAATTTAGAAGGTGGATATCTAGTGTATGGGGTCTAATGCATTTAATGGATTGGTTGATATTTTATGAATTAGCTGAGGGAAGTGGTTAAATGATTAATGAGTTTGTTAAATTTACATTTAATGGTTTAAATGTCTTAAATCATTTTATTGGGGAATTAAATGTCTTAAATGAGGTTGATTAAAGGTTGAATGTATTAAATGAGGGTGTTTGAATAATTTTTAATGTATTAAATGATTTTGTTAGAGGGTTGAATAAGTTTATTGATGTTTAATGAGGAGGTTAAATGGATTAAATGAGGTTGGTTGCATGGATCATGAGGTGGCTAGCTAATTTTAGTATTATTTTTATTAGATTATTTAGAATTATGTGTATAAGGATAATCAATTACTAATTAACATAAATAATATGGATTTATTATTTAATTAGTCAAATGTGTAATTTTGATGGGACTATTTGGAATAGAATAGGGGTCATGTTATTATTAAAATAATATAAATCTAGATTTTTTATGATGAACAAGTTAGTAAGGAATGTGTTGAGTGATGAATGACAAATATAATAGGTTATTGAGATCATTGAGGTGGTGGAATTTGGGTATTTAAATATCCCACCTTTGAAAGGGCATTGCAACTAGAAAAAGTAAGGACTTTTCAAAGAATAAATAAAATTAGAAGGAAGTCGGGTGCAATAGGACACCCCTAGAGGCATGATGGTTAAATGGTGAAGTAGATGTCCCCTCAAGAGGATGGGAAATGAGAAAGGACATGGATGGGATATTGAAATGATAAAAATGGTTCAAAAATAATGAAGGATTTAGGGGTGAATTTCAAATCATTTTCACTATTTTCACCTAGGAAATTAGAGTTGTGATTCTACAAAAGACCTTAAGAGACCAAGAATCATATTCTAATCGATGAGCATCATACAGAGTAGGTGAAGATACATCAACATCTATATGATTATGGACCACTAGTAAGTACCTTTCTAGTTTCTCAAGTTTGAATTATGGTGTAATAAATGCTTTGTAAACATAAGGAAACAAAAATGCTATAAGGAATAAATTCCTTAATTCCTTGTGGCATTTGTGCATACCTTAACAACATTTGTGTATGACATTTATGTACTTTCTAGTGATGTTTAAGAAAATGTTGCAATGGTTTTGTAAGCCTATCAATTACATTAAATAAGTTTCTTTTGCACTCTTTTGAATAATGTTTAGATTTTGAGGAATGATGTTTATGCATGAATGACATTTGTGCAAGTGTTTGAAATTTTTGATGATGTGACTTAGGTTAGTGAAGTTTAAGGATTTTCATTAGAATTTAGACTGAATGTACATTTTTTTGTTATTTTTAGGAGTGATTTCTAGTCATAATTACACGTGATATGTAATAAAAAAGTTGGGATTGATACATGAATTTACAGATGATGAGTACAAATTATTAAAGCTATTATATTATATTATGTAATTTTAATTCCAAAGATTTATGTGAACATGGATCTTTCAAAATTATTTGCAGAGCATTAGAACTCAAATATTACTACATTTTATATGTTGATAGGGGAGATGAAAGTTACATTAGAATATGTATGGAGGATTTTTCATAGACCAATACAAGGTATTATTGTATATTGTAGAGAGACTACGATATTTGAATCACTAATGAGACTATTAGATCTTGATGGCATCCTAATGGTGGGATCTGTAATGTTTGGAATTTGAAGAACACATTTTTTTAGTTCCTTGTTAGTGAATCAAAAGATAATTCAAATCAAACAATGCAATGGAAACTAAACCACTCTTGCCTAAGTACTTGGTTGAGCTTAACACAATGAACAAAACTACAAATAGAAGATTAAAAATAAAACTATGTAACCTCCCCTCTCAAAAATAGTGTTCATTTATTGGCATATATGATGTTCTTGCTTAGCTTATTGGTAATAAATAATTTGAACAATGCATTTCCATCTTGGCATAACTTCTCTAAGATAACATTTGGCTTTGATTAGCTTGGCTTGGTGTGGTGTGAATCTTCTATAATCAATTTGGCATTATAACAATGCTTGAAAGGATTTTTGAAAGTATTCCTCCATAATAACCTTACACACAAAATCTTATTTGGAGAGAGTGAGGGAAATTGTATTTATAGGTCTTAAAAATAACTCTAACCCTAGGGTGGTTAGGTTTAGTTTTAACCTTGGTTGAGTCTAGAGTAACCTTGGTCTATTTTAGAAAGACTGGGTTAGGTTAAAGCAATTATGAAGGCTTGAAAACTCATAGAAGATATTTATTGCCATTAAATTCATAGAAGATATTTATGAGGTTGTGACTCACATTTTATTTAAATTTTAGGAATTAATAAAATATACTATTAATTTCCTTGACTTTGACCTCATCTTTATTGAAAAATTCCTTTTTGAGAAAATGTAACTCCCTAATTCAACTTAAAAAAATTTACTTAAGTAGATAATTGAAGTTTCATTTTTAATTAATCATACTTAGGGTTTTTGGCATTTATGAATTATTTTAATGTTTTGCATTAATAGATCAATATGTCAAGAATGTCAATTTATTAGGTCATAATTAAACTAGGGTTGAATCCAAGCTAAGTTATTGTTGCATATAGGGTAATACCCTAAATAAGCAAGCCTCGACTTGATTCTGGGAAATTATATCCCATACACAAATAATTTTGGGAAATATAATGAATTGTAGGCTTAATTATGTCATTTGTTAGAAATCAATATGATACCTGATTTAGACACAAAAATGGCTAAAATTAAGTGTCAATAGTTTGGCCCTATTTTAGAAAGTGTTTTAAGATATAATCATAATGACATATTTTCAAATAATTCAAATGTTATTAAGATTAAAGGTTCATACCCCAAAGGATAGCTGATTATCCCTAGATTCCCCCTCAAGGGATCAGAAGCAAACAAGTCAATCTAAAAATTAGTAATTGGGAATATATCAAGACCCCCTACCAAAGCATGACCAAAAATAAAAGAAACCACTAAGGTATCAGGGTCAAGCCTCTAACTCCAAAAAAATTGATTACCATTTCATCCCATATCACTACATTAACATCATCAAAATTAAAGGCCCCCAAGAGCCCACCAATCTACCATCTCCAATCCTTAATATTAATATGACCACTATAAATTGTGTAGTTACTAAAAAATATGGAAAAATAATAGTTTTGGGAGTACCTCCAAAAGATCCACCAATTTATTCATCTCAAAAAATCACCATCCCCAATAAATCTATAAATTGTCATGATAAAATAAGATATTATTTAGTAGCTCGAGAAGACCCCAGCATAAATGTCCCTCATGGATCTTCTCAAAACTTCTTTTGTCATTGAGAGATATTAAATCAAGTCTTCAATGACATGAAAGTTCGTATGGATATTGACACAAATCAATTCCAATCCTTGGTGGGTCACTTATCTCCATCACAATAGATCATGTTTGGTGCCCAATACATGCCACCAATAGGTCCTTATCATAAATGCCCCCTATTCATTGAAATATCCATTGCAAATCAAAAATTCCCATGGGTTATTATAGATAGAGGATCCACTCTAAAATTTTTTAATATTGAATCTCTTAAAAAATTAGGATATTCAAAATATTCACTAGGGCCTAATCTAATAATGATAAAGGCTTATGATGATAATGAAAGGCTATCCACTAGAACAATATATCTTCCCATAGATATGGGGCCTATAGTTCACCAAAAACTAGTCCATGTAGTGGATGTATATCTCCCTTATAACATGATTTTTGGATGCCTTTGGGTTCATGAGATGAGAATGGTAACCTCTAACCTGCATCAATATCTTAAATTCCCCCATTCATGCATGGAGGTCACCTTCCCAAGTGAAATTGAACATTTTCATAGCAATCAAATGGAACACTCAATCCATGATATTTATTGTCCAAATACCCAAAGCTCATCCTATAATCCAAAAGCTATGAAATATGTACACCCTAATAGTCTATCACCTATCTCATTTTAGTCACCATAAACCATTCACCTGAAAATTATCTCCAAGGGGTATGGGGAATATGAGTATAAAACCCTTTGTGTAGGAAACTTTCCACTATCCCCATGTATCTATAGGTCCCCATCTATACAAAAAGATAAAGTTATCATTTATTAGTTCGGGTTGACTGCCTTCACTAATGCAAGAATGCTATCAAAATAATTTTTTGAGGAACTTGATGATTCTTGGATTATTCATGAAGATGTCACCCTAGATTTTCAAAAATAAAAATATCCCCAACCAAAAAAAATGCTTTAAAATAGAACTATAAGGGTCGAGGACTAGGTTGAGAGGAATAAGGAAGGTTAAAACCTATTGGTGTTCAAGAACATCCAATATGACTTGGTTGAGGATACAAACCACTAGGAATTGACCTCAACTCTATCACCATATACTCTTTTTTAACTCATGAAGACTATACCTATGATGAATAATTCAAGACAAGATCCATTTATATCCTCTACAAAGAACTGGCTGCCATGAACCTATTCCTCAACAGTATCATTTCCACTATCAATATCTCCCTTTGCTACCCTAAACTAATAGACTACGATCAGAATAAAGAACCATAATTTGATATGTTTCAAAGTGATTAAGCCATTATTGAGTACATGAGAAACTAAAGTTTCATGACAACATTGGACCACAAAAGGGGATTCACCATAAGTATAAGTGACTTTACCTATTTTGGAGAATAACATAAATCATTAAATCAAATAGAAGAAGAACATAATAAAATTGATCCCTCTCTAATCGTAGAATAAATCTAACTAAATCTTGATGAAGAAGAGCTTTATCAAGAGTTTGGTATAGAGTTCCCAGCTGATTTTGCTTCAAAAGAAGAGCTACCACCACCCCTAGAATATATTAAAGATCAGTCACATTCTTTAATTGAGGTCACAGAAGTTAATATTGGAACCAAAGAAAATATTAGAATAATAAACTGGGGATAATTCTTACCTTTGAAGAACAACAAATTCTTATAAATTTTCTCAAAGAGTTTATACACATATTCATGTGTAACTACTCCAACATGCCTGGATTAGATCCTACTTTGGTGGTACATCACCTAGCAGTGCACCCAAATACAAAATGAATCACATAGAAGATCTTAAATATGCACCCCAATGTGGCTTTATTAGTCAAGGAAGAATTACAAAAGTTCTTGGAAGTAGGGTTCATTTGACTAAAAGATTATTCTGAATGGATTTCTAATATTTTCCCCATTACAAAACCATGAGGGATGCATATTTGTACTAACTTTAGAGATATAAATAAGGCATGTCCAAAAGATTACTTTCATTTACCAAATATCGACATGATCATGGATTCTAGTAGGGTATGAAATGCTCTCCCTCATTGATGGATTTTATGAATATAACCAAATCAAAATTGCTTTAGAAGATCAACATAAAATTGCATTCATCACTCCATGGGGGACTTTATACTATCAAGTGATGCCCTTTGGAATGAAAAACATAGGAACAACTTACTAGAGGGCCATGATAGTCATTTTTCATGATATGATGCATGATATTATGGAAGATTATGTGAATGATATCTTAATAAATTCCAAAATAAGAGCAAAACATCTTGTGATCTTTAGACAAATCTTTGAGAGGCTCGGATAGTATAAAGTTAGACTAGACCCCAATAAATGTGTTTAGGGTCACTTTAAGAAAAATTTTGGGCTTTATATTATCTTGGAGAGTCATTGAGGTAGATCCTACTAAAGTCAAATCCATTATTGAAATGCCTCCACTTAAAAACCTAAAGCAATTATGTAGCTGTCAAGAAAATTATAGACCATTCATCAATTCATTTATCAATTAGTAAATAAATGCCACCCATTTACTCATCTATTAAAAAAAGGAGCTCATTTCAATTGGAATCCAGAATGTCAAATGACATTTGATAACTTTAAGTAATATCTATTGAATCCTCTAGTGCTCTCATGACCAATATTAAGAAACCCATTATTTTTTTATATATCCACTACACCATGTGTTATAGGGACCCTCTTAACCCAACATAATGAGGTAAGAAAGTAACAAGATATATATTATCTAAGTAGAACACATATGATCTCAATTACACCCCTATATAAAATCATTTTTGGTCGTGATCTTTACTTTTTGAAAACTTAGACATTATATGTTGCATAGTCAAATCAAGATGATCACAAAAGTTGATCCTGTTAAATATATGTTATCCAAGTCTACCCTAATAGGAAGTATGGAAAAATGATTATGTTTTTAAGTGAATTTGACATCGAGTATGTGAATAAAAAATCCATCAAGGGTAAAATCATCATGGATCAACTAGCAATAGCAGACACGAAACTGTTCATGATAGCCTTCCTTGATGAGTCCATATTGACAACTAAAGAATCACTGGATGGAAAATTTATTTCGATGTATCCTTCACCATGCATGTTTTAGGAATGGGAATACTTTTGGTAAAACTACAAATAGACGTAATCCCTAAAGACTTTCAAATATCTTTCCCATGCACCAATACTATTGCTAAGTATGAGGCATTAATTTTTGGATTACAACTTGCCATCCAATGGAATATTCAACATATACAAGTTCTAGGGGATTCTCAATTGATTATCAAAAACATCAACAAATATTTAAAAACTAAAGATGATAAGTTACTTCCATACAATAAAATGGTCGATCAGTTAAATAAAAACTTTCAATCCATAACCTTTTAGCAATTACCAAGGGGAAGTAACAAAGCAATAGATGTAATGGCCACTATTAGGTCTCTAATAGATCTCCTAGAAAACATACTTGAAGGAAAAATTTTAGTTGAACAATTATTATTGCCTACACATCATGATTTGGCTCATTATCATAACTATGAAATATTTGATCCTACCCAACCAAGGTATCATGATATCTATGCCTACCTCTATGATAATACCCTTACACCAGACCTTAAACTCCACCAACACAAAGCCTTTATCCAATGTACATCTTGTTACACTATCCTCATTAGCACACTCTATCAATGAGGCTATGATGGGACCCAGTTAAGATGCTTGACATCACAAGAGGCTCTTCTTACAATCAAGGAGGTTCATGATGGTATTTATGGAGGTCATGTTATTGGAAGGGCCCTAACCAATAAGTTACTCTAGACTGGATATTATTGGCTAAAAATAGATCATGACACTTGTCAGTATGTATATAAGCATGTAGCCTATCAAAAACATGGGAATCTTATACATGCCTCAGCTCAAGAGTTACAACCTATTATGAGCCCATGGCCTTTTTCAATATGGTGATTAGACTCATTGGTAAAATCAATTTCACTTCATCAAATGGACATGAGTTCATTATTATAGCCATGGAATATTTTACTAAATAGGTAAAATCTATGTTACTCATATACAACATAGGCCTTTAGATATCTAAGTTTATTTTGAATCAAATCATTTGTCATTTTAGAATCCCATCTAAAATAATATATAATAATGGTAAATATTATAAGAATTAGGAAGTGGAAGACTTTTGCAATAGATATCATATTGAGCAACATTTTTTCATTCCCTATTACCTCCAAGGCAATGGATAAATGGAAGCGAAAAATAAAATGCTAATAAAAATTCTCAAAAATATTGTCAACGATGTTAGAGTAAATTGGCACTTATAGTTATATCTATCACTTTGGTCATATAAAATAGTATTTGAATGCCTATTGGAGACACTCCGTACTCTTTAGTATATGGAATGAAATCCATATTGCCAGTTGAATTTGAACTCCCCTCATTATGTATATCTTTATGTGGCATGATCATAGATAATGAGTATATAAATGAATGAATATAAGAACTAGAGTTATTATATGAGAAGCATGAAAATTCTCTTGATCACTTCAAAGCATATTAAAATAATCTAAAATTCCAATATTGTAAGAAAATCCAATCTCGAGAATTTGAAATTGGTGACCTAGTCCTTAAGGAAAACCAGAAAAAACATCAATGTCAAACAAAAAAATAAAGGAAATTTTGAGGCAAATTAGTTTGGGCCTTAAATTATTGCTAAATTTGGATTAGGGGCATATAAATTAGCCACTTTCTATGGATATAAACTTGATTAGCTAATGAATATTATACATCTTAAATGGTTTTATACCTAGAAGGCCTGAATTATTTGGTCCTCTATCTATAACATCCCATACTTGAGGGAACTCCTATCCATCACTATTTCACCTCCCATCAGTCTTATTAATGTCCCATCATTCCATACATCCCATCTTGTCTACCCATTTCCAATATGGCCTTGATCCCAATGATGGATGGAAGATATATGCTTCAAAAACAAGGAGATTTGAGACTCAAAAATGGGGAATAATGATGCCAAAAGTGCGAAGGGGTAACTATTGAAGAGTCATCTAGAACATTTAATCCACTCTAAAATCAATATTTACTCCCTATTTCCCAATCCAAATACAAATTGATTCTCCCAGATGACTCTTCTTCTTATTATCCTCAATAACACCTATCTTTACTTGTCCCCATTCATTGACTAAGCATACATCTACCCATCCCTACTAGTTTCATCATTAGAGAAGGGTCATTAATTACCCCTCCTCTATGATGTATAATACATTTTGTAAAAAATTAATCAGAATCCTAAAAAAATTATCTAGTTCCTAGGATTATAATAGACCTAGTTTGATCCAATATCAATCATTACCAATTACTATAATATACCTAGTTTGCTCCTATAAATATTATTGGATGTTTAGATATATTAGATCACTTTTTAAATATCCCTTTTCTTGTAAAAGTTATGTTTACCTATTAATTCATCATATAAATATTTAAATTATGATATATTTATCTTATTCCATCTTATCTTTCTTATTAAAATATGTTTAGGTATATGGATCATTTTATCTTTTATACACAACAAGGTCCTTTTATTAGTCACTCTAAGTCATCTTTCTTGTATCCTTGTTATTTTGTACATGTTCATTCCACATGAATATTTTTTGTTGAACTTTTAGAGCATACATTATCATCATTTATCTTCATATCATATTTATTCCATAGACTTTAGGTCATCCTATCAATGTTTATAGTCACTCTATTCATATTGGTAGGACATTTCATGTAGATTTATTGAAGCCCACATATTAGGTTGAGATTATAAATAGTTAATTTTATCCCAAATCATTTATCTATATACTCAGTTGTCTTATATGTGGTTTAATAACAATCCTTTTAAGTCATTGTATAAATTATCATTACAATTATAATCATTATCTACATATTAGTTCATTATAACCATTATAAATATGTATTCTGTGTTATATTTTTTAGGTTTTTTTTCATCATATTGTAAATATTATTGAAATCATTTTGTCTTTTTATTCACAATAAATCATATGTACTTCATGTAAATATATATTATTTTTGGTAACTTTTTAGAAATGATTTTCATCATTATAATCATTTTGTCTTGTATTAGATAGGTGTGTAAATACTTATTGTGTGAAAGTTTTATCTTTTTCAATGCACCTTTTGTAAATATTTGATGTCTTCCTTGCAAATATTCTTGTCTTCATATTAGGGAACAAGGATGTTGAGAATCACAACTCCCTATGAATTGGGAATGTCAGTAACAGAGTTCCCTCTTAAAGTCCTTATGCACTATAAATTAATGTGCCCTTGACTATCTAAATGTCATAGTTACATTTTTAATTAAGTGAAAAAGTAAAACTAGATTGTTGACATTTGTGTGGCTTAAATACATCCTAGAACCCATACCCCCTTATCATTAAACCATCCCATCTTACCTCTTTAACTTACTAATTGATCTATCCACCTCCTTGGTGTAGGAGGATTTACCTGTTATCAATTTATGAGACATGTAATTATATTCACTCAAGGATAGCCTATCAAAAATATTGGCACATGTTATAAGTTATAACACATTCCATTTCATTATAATGTCACATTATATCCTTTCTTATTATCTATTTAATACAACATAAAATTAAATCATAACATCACATCATCTATTCAAATACAAGTCATCCATGTCATTATTATACCATAACTATATCATCACATCATCATATACATCAAATAAAAGAACATATGTAAGACATATAATCATAAATCATTTCAAAACATGTAAGTAAATCCTAAATAATTATTACATACAAAATACATCAACTATAAACATATAATCATCTCATGCATGCAATAAATAATCCAATATCTAACATAACAAACACATCACAATCACATAAATAAAATCCATAAACATGCAACATAACATAAAAAATCACATCATCATATAAATTTCATGATTCTTGTCAAAAATCATATACAAATATGAGTATCATGGACATCCATGTACTAATAATTAAATATACATGTCTAATATATAGTCAATGTCTCATAAGTCTAGATCATGGTAGTCATGGTGGTCTTATGGATGGATGAGGTATAGAATGAGAAGAGGTGTTGGCCTTGTATGAGGGTGTTCACTGATCAATTGACACCACACCCTCATAAAGTCTCTTATAAGACCAAGCCTCTCTAATCAACTATTATATCTATTGAGTCACATCACCCAAACCCTGTCTTTGTAGTAGATTATCCCCTCATCCTTGGCTCACTCTATTACTTATAATTTAGATTCATGTTGGCTCAATCTAGCCTAATCTGAGATATCTAACCCTATAAAGATACTATCTATGTATCTATAGCCCCAATCTACCCCAATAAGGTGGTCAAGTGAGCTAATATTAGACCCATATAAATATCTCATTAAGATATCTACCTCTATAAATCTTCAACCTATCACCAATATCTATCCTTCTCTACAGTGATCCCAGATATCTCACCCACCCTAGATTAGACCTCCTACTCTATGTTGTCAATCCACATCTGATCCTCATCTCTAATAGTTTCTCTAAAGGGCCTCATAATGATAGGACATGTCCCTACCACTCCCTGATCACCCCTATACCTCCATCAATCACCATCAGTGCTTGACCAACCCCACCATCCCCACCATCCTTCCCTGCCTGTGGATGTTCCCTCTATGTTCATTGTCTCCTCAACTATGCCTATTCCTAAAAGATCCTTTAAACTTACCCTATCCTTATAGCCCCTTAAACTAGCCTCAAAAGTCTCCTCATTCATCTCTATCACCACCATCTTGTGTAGGTTGTAGTAACCTCAAGATTTACCATAACTATATGAAAATCCCACATGATAATAGCTATACTATCATATTCCACATGAGATATATCCTTATCAACTATTTGGCCCCATTGTGGCCTCTCTCTATCACTCCAAGCTAATAGGTGCTCCTCTCTAGGGACATCTTGTTGGCACCCAAACTACCTCTATATTCTATTTGGCTAGTATCTATTTATAATATAATACTAGTGCCTTATCAAGTAACACTCCATAAACATAAAGTTGGTGTACTCTCCATCCTTTTTCCATATCCACTATACCTATCTTTATGGAATCCAACTAATTTGATCATCTATCAAACTATCAAATTCTTGTCTACAAAACCTCATTTCACCAGCATGTGCTTTACAAACTCCTATGATGATATACCATCCAAATACTAGTGGTTGGTTAGGCTCACAATTTAATTGACTACCTAGTGGTCTCTTGACCACCACATGCTCCTAAGACTAGATCTAAAACAATAGTGATGGTCCAAAACTTACTTCTCCCCTAAAAGCTCCCATATATAGCTCCCTATATAGGTGACCCAACACAATTGACCCCCAATCAAATACCCTATAATCCTATACCATGTTAGTAACCACATCACCCAACCCTAACTAAACCTCTATCATATCTTATCTATAAATAATATCCTAGTAATAAGAGACATGAACACCAAAGTTAATATGTCTATAGTCCCATATCTAAATGATTTTTTAATATCAATTCATGAGTCATGAGCCCCAACCTATAAGTTCCCACATAACTATTGTATAGTTTCACTCAATGACTGAGACTTCTAGTATATTGTATCTCCTCTCATTGATGGTTGAAATATCCACCACACATACCATAGGGTCACTATCATCTCCCCCATGATAAAATGGAAGGTGTTCATTTCTGAGTGTTACCTCTCCACCAATACAATGATAAGGGCCTGATATATCCTAATAGAAGGTATCATGGTAATATAATAAATCTATGTCATCCATAGAACCCCAAAATTAGTTAGTTTTAGGTGATGCATCTCATGCAACACCATGGGTTGACATAATTTTGATGCTAGAACACCTAAATCCTCTTGCACCAAAAACCTTATTAGCTACTAAATCACTACAAACCTATAACTTAACCTAAGAAATTTATATCCTATCCCTACCCTATCTACCTAGTTACCTATTCCATTACTTATCCCCTCACCCAATTAACTCTAATAATAACCCTAAGTAAAATCACTATTAGCTCTTATCCCTAAACTATGACTTTGTAAAATTGCTAGATGTTTCTTGCGATTTTGCAAAACTACACGTTCTTTGTTGCGACTTTGAAAAATTGTAAGTCACCAATTGTGGTTTTTTGAAACTATAAGTCATATGTTGAAATTTTGTGAAACCTCAAGTCACCCATTACAGTTTTTCAAAATTACATTTTGCTAGAAGCAATTTTTCAAAACCATGGGTCACTAGTGTAATATTGTAGTTTGTGCATGCAAAACCATAACTCAGGGCAATTCCCCTAAATATTATTTTCACTCCTTATATTTTCCTCTAATAAATTCTATATTAAATACAATAAATGAAAAAATAACAAGTTATGGAAAGGTACTTACTGTTGGTCCAACCTCCACATATCTCTTAAACTCCTGAACCCTCTTGCCATAGTGTGAAGCACATGGAATGTGGTCCATAATCATTATCTCTAGATAAATATTTTTAAAATAACCAAGATTCAAAATGAATTCTTACCCCTAGTTTTTATTTTACCCCCATAACCCTATTCTTTTTTCCAACTAACCCCATTTAAATCCCTTAACACTACCCTCTTACCTAAATAGCTAATTCTTGTTCTCATAATAATTTATCAATCCTTTAATCATCTTTAATAATATTTGATATAACCATTATCAATCTTTAAATTCATTTAAATCATTTTCAGGGGCATGGTCTTCCATTTCCTTGCTCCCCATCTAATATCCTGAGTCAAAACTACATTTACCTGAGGTCTTTTTAGACTATGTAGGCAACACTTGGCCATTTTTTATTACCTAAGGATAATTCAACCACTAATTTAATTTCCCATCCCCTCATGGTCACTCAAATTTATCAAATCATGTTTATCTATAATCATCATATCAAATCCACTTATAGTCACAAATCACTTATCTCATATTCTTTTATCAGCCCATTACCCTCCCTTACATGTGTCATTGCCTAGGATATGTTGACAACTCATGGCCTTATCTATCTTATTCTATTCATTCCCTAAACATATATTTATATCTTGGGATTATTCATCTTATTTGATAAATCCACTCACCTCTCTTCTTAGTATTGGTCTTTGCCTAAGACTCATCTTAAGAGGCTAATCATCATTGTTAAGGTGTGTTCCCTCTTGGAGACTAGTCATACACCTAAAACTTAATTCTCTCCAATTTTTTGCTTGGGAGATATTATCATTCATATCCCAAGTATCATCTATGGCATTCCAACCCCTCATTGTATTGACTATCTACCCACCCTGTGATCTCTTTTTGAGTGGCCATCTAATTCATTCCTCCTCGCATGCCTGCTTGAGGGGGCATCATGCAACCTTATTAACCCATCCATGTAATGATTTTTATTTGAAATACCATTACTCCCCACTTCATCAATTGTAATTCCCTTTTAAAGAGGGGTAAAATGCATACATTTAAATATGTTCACCTTAACTATTCCACTAATCTCGTTATTCATCACAAATTAATAAATAATCATTATCCTAATTAAATGTATAAATATTATTTCCCACTATATATTTCCTACATCATGATAACCTTCATACACAACCAATTCTATATTAATCCCTTGATTATCCCAATAACATCCCATCAAACCACTAATCCCACCTCATTTAATAACCACTTGCCCCACTTGCTAATTTAAAATTCAAAATATTCTACCTACCCCCCCAGCCAACCTATCCATAGCTTATCCTACATACATAGTCTCTTAAACCTCCTAAAACCCCTAAAAACTCCTTATTAATCCCTAATCAAACTGAGAAGCCTCTAAAATCTAGAGTCTTCTCTAATTCTCTAGAATTCTCTAAAACTAGAGGGTTAATATGAATTTAAAATTCATTTTAATTTTCCCCACCACTATATAAATAAAAAAATAACATGGAGCTTGGTTTCATTAATTAGAATTTAGAATCACATACAAGCTCTACTATACCCTTCATATTTTCATTGCATCCATATTATCCTTGCATTGAAGAGGTCATTAATCCTTTCATGTTCACTTAAGATCTTGAAGACACCATTATCAAGTAATCCAACAAGAAATTCAATAACCCTTGGAGAATCCATTTTAATATCTTGGATGGAAGACAAAGATAAGAAAGGTGATGGTAAGATCCTTCTTATAAATTCTTCTTACTTCTATATTCTCTCACATTGATGTTTTTTTATAGCTTTCAGGTTAAGTTATTATATATAGTATATTGAATCCATAGATCAAATTTTATAAGCATACAATAATTAAATACTAATGACTAAGACAAGAAGTGTGTCAATATAATACCATAATTTCCTCACTAATTGAAGTTAATTGGTAGGACATCTTAAACAGCACCAATCACAATAGAAATATCTCGACCAGCACTTCATTGGACTACCTAGTTGAGTTGAAGCTCCATGGTGATCCATTGGGGAAGAATGAAGATGAGATGCACCATATAAATTTGGATTATGAATTCAACCACCTTATCAATATGCTAACTTGTACAAAAAAATGGCCTCATGAAGTGTGATTGACCCTAATTATGGTAAGGTCAAAGAATAGCCAATTGAGAGATGATAATGGTGAAATCCATAAGTTTATTACTCTTTATAATTATTGACATTTTTTGTCCTAAAAATGTCAAAATTTCAAGTACCCTAAGGGAGACCCATTAATTTTTTATAAAAATGCTTTAAATTGACCCAAAACACTCATTTTCTTAAGCCTACAATAATCAAATATTAGACTACAATTTGTAGTTTGCAAAATTGCAAATTGCTTCTCAAACTCTAAATCCTATAATACATTAGCTAACAAAAACCAAATATCTAATTGTAATATGCAATTTTCAAAATTTTAAATTACATCCAGACCTCAGCTTCCCACTAAACACAGCTAGCAAAAATTTGAACCCCACTCGTAATTTGGAATTTGTAAAATTATAAATTATAAGTAGGGTTTTACTTCTTACAAACCAAATAATCCCCAGAATCTAAATATTAGATTGCAATTTTAAATTTGCAAAATTGGAAATTACTTTCGAACCTCCGCTTCTCATGTAACACTCCAACCAAAAACTAGAACTTGGGGAGTAATTTGCAATTTTATGAATTGTAATCCAAGTTTTTCTTCCCACTAACCACCTTCCCTATGGAATCTGAAACTCCAAGTGAAAATTACAATTTTTAAAATTAAAAATTGCTCCCAGAGTTCCACCTTCCCATTTAAATTACAATTTTTAAAATTAAAAATTGCTCCCTAAGTTCCACCTTCCCATTTTCAAAGGGTCAATCAAGCCAAGTCCATGTAATTTTGAGGTCAAAAAGCAATTAGCAAAATTAAAAAATTACAAAGTTATTTTTAGACTACAGATCTCTGCCAAACACCACCTCATGGCATTAATTTTAGGGGTCTTATGTAAAGAAAACTACGGTTTGATTAAGTCAATGTTTAAAGTTACTAATCATGTTTGGAGATCCTGCCTCAAACCTCAAACCTATTAGTCATGTCACCAAACTTTCAACCTTACAAGCCATAACCTTGAGTCACGCCATACTACCATTGATCCCTTGTATGATACTTCATCCACATCCTGCATTTTTTAAGTTGTCCTTTCTCACATTTGATCTTGCTTGAATTATTTTACTTTCCTATAAAATGTTATTGGTAGTTTTATTGTAATTTTAGGGTTTTTTTGCATTATTTAGGCATCATTTTGTTTAGGGTTATCTTCATGGTGTCATTAGGATTCATTTACTATAGAAAAACTTACAAGGTCTTATTTTCCAAAAAAAATCTCTATATAGTGAAAATCTAGGGTTTGTAATTCATATACCAACGAATATTCCCTAGGGTATTTCCAAACTAATCATATATTCCTTGCAAGATTCCCTATAGTCCCCATTGACTTTTCAACTATGTTTCACACCTCCAAAACTGATAAGATTTAAAATTACAATTACAACCCCACAGTCCCATAGACATTCCATTGTTTAGAGTAATTCCTATCTCCACTGGAGTTTTTTTCAAGAAACACAAGTGTGTTTTGCACTTACAATTATTTCCAACTCTGTAGTTGGTCTTTCCCTATCAATTTTTCTAAAATCCATGTTTTGGAAAGAGATGAAATTCAATTCTAAAGGACCCAATATCACTCTCAATTTGGACTCCATTATAATTGAGATTACAGACAGGGACCTAGTTCACATTGACCTAGGTGATTTTTGGACCAAAATCAATGTTGAATTCAAGAATGACTAGATCTAGAGCGTCTATGACTCCAAACTACCCCAAGCAGTAGCTCTCCCCCTAATTTTGCAAGGCCTTGAGTTGATACTCATGCTAGGAAAACATTATGATGTTGATAAGAGAGAGGTGCTAAATGATAAAGGGGTAAGGATTCAAAATCTAGACCCAAACTTCATTGAATCCATGTTATTGATACCCAAATTTGAGATTTATCTAGATAACATTAGAATCCTCAAAGAATTTCTATCAAGACAACAACACAGAATATCAGAGAGTAATGAGCAAACAATGTCTAACTATCCCTCGGGATGTGTCCACTAGATTGCCTAAGACATTGGCAAGGATTGATTTAAAGGATGAGGTAGGAGATATAATCATATTATTTCATAGGAGCACTAGTATCCTTAATGCAAAGAGCTTCCAAGATTAGATGTATCAATATATATGGGTTATCCATGAGAATAAACAATACATCCACTAGGCGTAACTCATCAGTGACTCCCTCCACAAGCAATTGATGGAGGTTCAAGCCATAGGGAAATTCTACATGACCTCATATCTATTATATATATATATATATATATATATATATATATATATATATATGTATATATATATATATGTATATATATATATGTATATATATATATATATATGTATATATATATATAATCCAAAGGAAAAACTTTCCCAGGGCTCAACACAGTAGCTAGTGAGGTAAATAAAGTGTTTAACTATTACCCTAACCTCACTCTTGAGGTAAGTAGGTAGTACTTTAGGAGAGTCAATGATGCATTCATTTATTGTATCATAGTTATGTTTGACAAAGAAATAAAAAAGGAAGAGATTCTCTTATGCTTCCCCTTTAGAGATTACTAATTAGGGTTCCTATATTATCTAGTTCCCCACCTACTCCTACATCAAGTATGTGGATTTAGTAGTTTCCCTTACACTCATTTGAGATATGTGAGTGATAAATGAGCATTAACATAGCTAGTGAAATAACTTGTTGAAACTCACAAGCTATTATCTATAAAACACAAATCAAGAATTCATTTCCCTATTAGCATAGGTAGGTACACATTCCCCTCCTTAGCTAAAGTAAAGTGTGCATATGTATAAATGATATAAATGACCTTGAGGTCTTTAAAGGCAAGGCCATTATATGGTGTTCATGTCAATAGCATGAGCATATTGGGAATATCCACATATTTCCATGACCCTTATTTTGTATACTAATGGGAGGACTTGGATGATGAATAGGAGGTAGGACTAAAGGACTATTCAATAATGACCTTGAATCAGGTCAAAGCTTTTGACATGGTACCACTCCTCAAGGACTTGGTGGATGATGATTCCCTAATAGACAAGGTCTACCATGATAATAATATTTACTTATAACCCCTTCCAATAATAAGGTGGTATGCTCCTAAGTATTTCTCTTTCATATATAGAACTACCCTTATGATAAATAGAACACTTAGCTCAAGAGTAGAGGGGTCTAAGTAACCAAAGAGACAATAAACATTAGTGGTAAAATACTAGAGCTCAAAGAAAAATAAATACCACCATCAGTAGAAGGTTCTAGTAGTGGAGTAGCAACAACATAGCAACTAGATAGGCTATTGATCTCCCATAAAATAAAGAGGAAATCAAAGGCCAAGAAAGGACAATCAAGTAGCTAGGGAACAACAATAGACCAATAGATAATCATTTCATATGAGGATAAAACTGTAGTTGGAGTAACCATAGCTTCAACTCCCATCTCAATTGTGGTTACAAATCCCATCTCTATAGTATAACCCCTATATATTTCTATCATTCATGTAGCTCTAACACCTCCTCCTCCTATCTCCACTCCTTCACCTCAAGTGACTCCACCCTGCATTTCCACCAATTTAATTTTTTCAATAAGTCCATTACCCATAGTTCAAACCTCTCAATTTGACACTCAAGTTACCCCTCAAAGGGATACTTAGGTTTTCATTTCACTTCCCCCTTTCATAATTCCCTTCATATCATCTATAATTCCTACCATTCCATTAATCACCAACACTACCCAATATTATATAGTCACAGATTCAATCATTTTAACTATAATACCATTGGCCATCCCAACCAGTAGGATAAATATTGCTCCATCTTCATCCCCCTTCATCTTTCCTACTTTACCAACCCTGAATGTCCCTACCAATTTGATTGACTCATTTAGGGATTTGGACTCCACACTTCTATATTTTCCTCAACCCCAACTCCCTATGTCTACTCCTCTATTGATCTCACTTCCATCTTTCACACCCCTAGTAGACAAATTCATTTCCATTACCCCCACCTCTTCCAATCCCATAGTAACCCCAACCCTTATAGGAGAGGTAGAGAAGGATAAAGATTCTAATACAAATGTGGACCCTCAACCCACAAAAGGTGAAGAGGTGGCAAAGACATCTTCTGAATAATTAATGGAAATATCAGTACAAGATATAATTATTATCATTATGCCCACCTGTACAACATCTTTAGCTATAGATTCTCAAGTTATAGTGTCAAAAAAATAGGATGCTACACCTAATTGGTTAGCACAGAAAATGAGGAAGAAATGCAAGGAGATGGTGTCCTCAAGTATATTGGATTTTGGTCTCTTAGATGCACACAAGAAATCCAAGATAACTCCCTAGACCATTTCAAGAATACTGTATGATTTAAAAGGGGAAAAGTATGTGAATATTTTAGTCCTTCCACAAAACAAACAAAAATAAGATCTAGTGGTAGGGGATTACCAGGTATCAAAAGTTCACCTTGGATGCCCAACAAAGAAGGGATTGAAGCATGACATTCAATACAACATTAATTCCCTCTTTGATAAAATGGATAGTGACAAGGTCACTAAAGATGAGATGAAGAACAAATTTGAATAACTAATGACTACACTCAATAAATTCATCAAGCCCATTGTTCAACTAGTACAACTTGTCACTTACATCACATCTTAGGAAACACTTCATGCAGTGATAGAAATTGGTGGCATGGGAAGGGCCACTAAGGAATGGACATAGGAGCTCATCTCAAAAGACAAAAAAATTATTGATATAGTAATAGACCATTATACACCTCTGATAGAGAGAAGGTCCACCCTAAGAGAATATATCAACAAGTATGAGGAAGAGATAGAAAGATTAAAATTTTCTATCCAAAATTGATAGTTGTGGACTCAATTGATATGGAAATCCTCTTTACAGAAAAGATACAAAAATGAAAGAGGTCAAGAATAATTATACAAATCAACTCAATTTTGAATAAATATACTCACATATAGTGCCCATAAGGCTAAATTTGCACATGATAAGGCCACTGACATGCTATATGACATTAAATATTTGTTGAATAAATTGTCATGTCATGCAATAGATTAGTAGAACTAGGTCCTCTAGATAGATGAAGTTTAGAATAACTTCATAAGAGTGGTCAAAAAATAATCTGCATGAGATACAAATTTTACCTTGAGCTCTATCCACTATTTCATCAAATATCATAACACATTAGATCATATGGGTAAAGAGACTCAGGAATAAAGGGCTTTAAGAAAAGAATTCTTCAATACAATAGTAGATCATGAGATAACCAACCTCTACTCTTTTGATCTTGATGAAGATATAATGTTGAAGATCTTCAAGGGTTTTGATGCATATATTCAAAAAGTATAGGCTAAGAAGGATAAAGATACAGCAGAAGTGTTGGATATAGATTAATTCTTTCTATCAAAAGCATTCATGTATAATATATTTTTCGTTATTGTAAAAATATTATAATGTTGTAAAAACATAAATTATAAATTACAACTATCATTTTGATATGTATTTTTGAAAAAGAGCCATTTGTAATTTTCACTTTCCATTTTAACAAATTAAAAGTTGTACAAAGTAGACTTGTAAATTATGCTTTTCATTTTGACAGGTTTTAAGTTGCTTAAGTTCTAAAAGCACAAATTGTAAAATGCAATTCCAATTTTGACAAAGTTGTGACTTTATATTTTTAAAAGTACAAATTGAAAATTATAAATTAGGGTTTTTTCAAAAAAAGTAACTTAAGTTATCTAAATCTATCTTTTGTTTAAAAGATTGAGTTTCACTTTGGCACCCCCATTTGCATGAAGAGCCATTGCAGCTGAACTGAAGAAGACCAAAGAATTACACGAAGATTTATAAGTACCCTCCATTCCTCCAATAGGTAAAGATCATGCCTACACCTTTCATGTTCTTATTCACCATGACAAAGATGCCATTATAGCTATAGATCACACCTCTTTTCTTGAAGTTTCTAGCTTTCTACATGTTCTTCGACTAGGTATGGATTTCCTTGTTAACGCATCCTTTTTATGACATTTTTTTAATAAATATGGGTATTATGGTGTATCCCATCTATATTTTTATTGTTATAAATATTATTCTGCATTTTGAATAAATTTCCTACATTTAACCTGGAGAATGAGAATAAATTGAAGATTTGTCTTTTTTGTCTGAGAAATATTTCTGTATGTAAGGTTATTTAAATATTTATAGATGTTTTAATTATTATTTGAATCACAAAATTTCATTTGCGGTATTTTATATCCTTTTATAATATTATTTGATTAAAAATAAACAATCTTGTCCTTTATATGAAAAATACCAAATATTGTCTTTGATTTCCCATTTGCATGAGTTTGTGCTCCTATAAAATTCAATATATTTTCCATTTTTTTGTGTTCATTCAATCAAGAATTAAAATGCACTAAAAAATATTTAGTGCAATCACCATTTTTAGTTTTGTAATTTCATTCTCAAAACTTTTTTTTGCTAGTTAAACCCTAGTTTAGGAGTAAAATCACTAAGAAGCAGAATTTCTATATAAGTTAGTAATTTATCAGTTTCATCAAATTTATTGAAATGAATCCAACCTTCTCTAGAGGTTCACCTCAATTCTCCAAGGTCATACTACTTGAAGGTGATCCCATTGTATCATTAGATTTTTGCACAGTGAGCTATGACATCAGGAATGGGTGTAAAATCTATGTGATCATAGTAATATTACTAGTATTGGGGATAACTACAATGTTATGAATGATAGGTATAATATTATTGATCTTAGCACTCATAAAAATGCAACAAGGGTAAATAATAATACATCTAAAAATAGTAATAGCGATGATAACAACATTTATAACTCTTACAATAATAATAAAAAATTAATAGTAATAACTCTAACATGAATAACCCTAGTAACATTTCTATTTTCCACGACATAAAAAATTTGGAAGATAAATTATTTGTGAATTTATTTGATGTTTGACCAAATAGACATGATTTTAATCCACTTACAAAAGGTTTGGGATTTACAATTTCCCCATAATTTATCCCTCATGAAGACCTCATTATATGAATTGAAAATACTTTAAAGAGTCTTTTGTTAGACATTGCAGATGAGGTTAGATGAGATTGTGTTTTTTATTTGAGGAATTTTTTACCTATGTCAATAAATATTATCGAGGAGGAATGGAGGGATTAAAATATGTTAAATCAAAATATTAATATCATAATTTTCAAGGCAGATAATGGTAACATCACAATTTTAATGCATAGAACATACTATGACACTAAAATGGAATATCATCTAAATAATAGTGGGAGCTATCAAAAGTTCATGTGTAACCTTATGTCAAGAGTGGTTATAAATGTTACAAATATCATTAAGGAATCTTCCTTAAAAGATTTGATTGATAAAAAAATTATTTCTAATAAATAAATAACCCTTATAAGTTATGATGCTCCTAAAATCCATAAAATAGGGGTGCCTCTTAGACCAATTGTTGACACCACAAACTCTCCCACCTAAAATCTTGTACTTTTTTAGCAGTGAAGTTGAAATCCTTATTATTTGAGAGTCTATATATTTTTTTAACTTTACCAACGATTAAAAAAAAGTGGAATAAAATGAAATAATGGTTAGCTTTGACATAGTATCCCTTTACCAAGGTTATTATTTGTGATGCAACTGAAGTAGAAAAAGATTATATTGATGAAGAAACAACTAAATTAGTATCACTCTATCAAATATCTAATTTATTCTCTTTCAAAGGGTAAATTTCTGAACAAACAGAAGGGATGGTGATGGGTTTCCTTTTTTCTCAAATAGTGGCTAACCTATATATGGAAAACTTTGAAGAGAGGGTTCTCAACTCTTTTCCCATAAAACCTAAATAGTGGAATAGATATGTTTATGATAAAAAATTGTGCTTGTAACATGGAAGGGACACCTTGAAAGAATTCCACATACATCTAACCAAAATAGTTCTGAGTATTCAATTCAATAACGATTTGGAATAAGAAGGTAACTTCCCTTTATTATATGTCCTCCTTTCTTGCAATGAATACATTTTTTTGGCATGAAAAATGTACAAAAAAATCACACATAGATACCTTTATATGTATGTTATTAATCACTATCACCCTACCCAAAAATTAGGAGTGTTGAAGACTTTGGCCACTAGAGCTTTTAGGGTATGTGATGATAAAAACTTAGAGCAAGAATTAGACCATATAAAATAGTTTTTTTTTTTTAAATGGATACAAAGGAAAATAAATATCAAGGTCATTTAGATAAGCAAGAGAAAGTCACATTAGGCAACACCAAATTGATACCTCAGTAATAGGCCTAGTAACCTTCTTACTATATATTGAAGGGGCATTTAATAAGATTTTAAGGATGTTGAAATGCCAAAAGATCTCTACCATCTTCTTACCTATAAAAAAATTAAGAAAATATCTAAATTTGGTTAAGGACCAGGTGGAACCTTGGTCTAAAATCAGGGTTTACAAAATTGAGTGTTCCTATGGTATTCCCTATATCGATGAAATAGGGAGATCTATCTAGACTAGGATTAAAGAACATGAAACTAATATCTGACTAAAGAAGATAGAAAAATTGACACTAATAAAATACTCTCAAAAAACCAAACATTCCATTTGCATTGATAAGGCAAAGGTTCTTATTGTGGAAGACCACTATCAAAAATGCAAGTTGAGAGAATCCATAGAGATAGGTCAACACGTACTAAATTTTAATCGAGACAAAGAGGTAAGGATTATTCAAGAATGGATACCCATAATTAATATAATAAAAATCACTATCACTTAATGTTAGTAAAATAAGTGAGTGTGAAAACTCGTGACTATGGTATGTTGTGTGTTTATATTAAAATTGAAAATATTAGATTGCATTGTGCATGCCCCAATCCTCATCAATAAGTGGGTGTGATTAATAACTCAAGGTGTGCTTTACTTCATCATTGTCATCCTAGAGTAGTGAAGTAATTTTCAATCCTTGTATGAATCCTAATAGATATTTTTGGTGAAAAAATTGGTGTGGATACTGGTGCAAATAATGAACCAACCACTACATATGGAATAAGGTTCTATTCTAGTTTAAAATTAGTATGAAAACTAGTGAAAATGTTGAGTATAATCTGGGTCTGGTGTATACAACATGGAAAATGACATGAATCACCATTTTATCTATGAAGATGGTAAAAAAAATCAGTAATGAGGAAGAAATGTGTCGTGCATATGCCTCTAATTGATATTTGGTCTATATATATTCTAAGACTATATTTGGTCTATATATATTCTAAGACTAAGTAAAATAATCCTAATTATGATCAGAAACCTATGTGATAAACTACAATAACATGTTGTGCATGATTTCCTCCAAATTGAGAAAATTAGAGATAAACTATGTAATTCTAGAAACTAAGACTATGAAAATGTTGAGTATTGATATAAATAAATTGAGGTTTTGATAAATTCTATAAATGTTTGTTTTTTAGGCATTTAGATAACAATTCTAGGAAGGAAACTAGAGTAGTGCTCTCTTATTCAATGTGTCACTCATGTCCAAATGGCTTTATGTGTATTTTATGAGCCTAAAGTTGTGCCAAATATGATCACTTTTAAATATTGTTTGTGTACTAATCTAGGAAGGTCCAGTCTCTAAGACAAACCTCTATGGATTCCCCCTCTTTTGAGGTGAGTTGCTAAGCCTGCATTAGAACTTAACTAAAAATAAAAGGTTATGTAGTAAGTTTTTATGATGTAATAAATGTAAATATGAGTAATGATAACATCATGGAAAATCATGGAATCATTATGTATGTAAACTAAGCATAGTGATGATGTAAGATGCATGTGAAAATAAAGATTCACAATAAGTGTGTTTAGATAGATGTGAAAATGAAGCACAAATAATTTGATCAACAGAGTACATAATGTTAAATATTTATTCCTTACCCTTCAAATTCTTTACTTCTCTATTATTACATAATGTCTTATATTATTCATATATTAATAACTTCATTACTCACAAAGTGTCCTTTTCATTAAATCCCTTTTATAGTTTAAACTCACCTTTTGTGGTATACCATATTCCATTCTATCTTAATTTTTAATAGTATATTTTTTAAATTAAGGTTTTGGCACTATAAAAGTAGAAAATTATTTTTGAAAAAAATTGCTTTAGTTATATTTATCCATCCATAGTAATTATTGATGGATAAATATAACCAATACAATTTCCTTAAAAAAAAATTATAAACCTTCTCCATAAAACACTTTAAATTATAATTGTCATTACAAGATCATGTGCATATGATGACATTAATTAAGGATTAAAATTTTGATTTTTGAAGAAAAAATATATTTATTCACTAATTAATTGCCTTTAAATACTTTCTAAAGAGATTAAGGCCATAAATTATTTATAAAAATATTTTATTAGGTTTATCCCTTATTATACATATTTAAAACATGGGTTTATTATCAGTAGCAACGTTAAGGAATTAATGCCACTAAGATATAATTTTTATATATTTTCTAAATGGTTTTCATATATATAAATTTATGAGTACTAAGCTCTTATGAATTTTAATGCAATAGTTATAAGGCTTCATTTCAAATAAACGAGGAGGTCGATATAAAGATAGCACTAGAATCAAACTAATATATTTTTTATATACTTTTATGTAAACATGGTCATGGTATGTTGTAATGTTGTATATAAGATAAGGAATTTTTTTACGATACGGGTCATTAAAATGATGTGCCATGTTAGATAATGTTTAATGATGTATTAAGCATATTAATATTAGGCATACCTAATTCTTCCATATTTTACTAAGCTTGTACCAACATAAGATTTCTTAGAATGGATAACAAAGATAGAGAGCATTCATGTAATTTTCCATTGCATTACTCTTTTTAATGATATAATTTGAATTTTGTTTTATGCATATGGAAAATTTTATGGATGTCATTTTTTTAATATACTTGTATTGAATATTATATTAATTTCATATTTTATTAATTTCATCTTTGCTCTTAAAATTAACTATTATTGTTACAAGCCTAAAAGGTCCAAGTAACACATTGTGTGTTTTAGATGAGTGGCTCATTTGGTATTGATGTGTTGCCACAAGATGTTTTTTGTCTATTGGATTAGGTCTTATATTCATAATGATAACGAATATAACATTTTGGTTCCATTGGTGGGATTGTTAATGAGATTCACCCAATAGAAATGGAATATACATCTCATGTAGGTGATTTACTTCTAAGAAGGGTAGTTACAGCAACATATCATAGTTATAATAGTAGAAACATGGATGATATGGTACCAAGGTGTAATATATATTCAAGTATCAATCAAAATATATAATATGTAAGCATCCATGTAAAAATAACATGTGTATATCCATATAAACATATAAATTGTAGATAATAGTAATATATGTTTGATCCATGTAAAGTAGCTCTATGTAGTATTTATGATAAAGCTAGAAATATGTAACCATGTAAACCCACTGGGGTGAGATTACCCCATATAATTTGTGTGTCCATTAACCATATATAACATGTATATATTACATATCATCTACTTAAAGTATACCATGAGAAACATGTGTGGAAGACATGAATCTATAAACCTCTAGCATGGGTAGATAATCATGATATGTATCACCAAGATAAAGGAAATGGAATTTTTTAATTTTGTATTTTATGAATTTTTTTAATTTTAAAATTGTATAATGAAGGCACACATTATGCTATGTATAATTTGGTATAATAATGATGCATAAATGAAGCACTAGATATAGATGAGCATGACTAGTGTATAAGCTAGCTCAAAGTATAATGGCATAATCATTAATATTCATATGTGACAAATTAAGTGTTGAATTTAGCATATAGTAGATGAGTAGGAACCTAAATCATCAAATTAATAATGTATCATAATAATTAATCTATTCAATATATTCATAACCAAAGAGATACTTATACATGATATATGCTCCTATTAATGAGGAGAAAACTTTTTCTCTCCCTAGAAACACTCAACTAACATGATGTATATATGTGTTATTACTACGACTAATCCTAAACTCACACACAATAATTATATTATAACTAACTAGTAAATTAATACACCACATACTATGTGATGTACCAATCTAAGATCATCTCCAACATAGTCACCATGGAGAGAGGGCTAAACATCTAATAGCACCTCCAAATAATTGAGGGTCACAGTCAAATATATCATATGTAGTGGAACTTTGAATATGTATTAATAATATCAAATCTTAAATAATTAAGTGTAAGAAGTCATAAACACATGTCTAAATAAAAATAAGTATGTATTATATCACCATTATCATAATCAAATTCTTGAGTGCATTATTTTTTCTCATTCTTCTTAAATTTGTTTGGTTGTGAATCATCCTTAAGAGGTTTTTTTTTTTTTTAACATTACCCTTTCCTAGGGAATTTTGGTATTCAAGAATAAGGTTTTCAACCTCCTTTTCCCTAAGTATGAGATGCAACTACATGCACATTTTCCTAGGCCTTGTTTTGGTACAATATGTGAATCAAGTTTTTGAGTAGTGATAAATCAATGTAGAGTGTTCCTACACTTGAAAATGAATGAATAGAAATAGATTTGAAAATTGTATCAAGATTCTTAGATTAGAACCTATGAGGGGTACTTCACAGAATTTTTTTTTATAATCTTTTAGATGATTTGTATATATAGGCTTCTCATCTTTTTAATTAAATACTTATTAGTATGTAAAATTCATAAAAGGTAAAGGCAAACAACTAATAAATTGATCACAACATTGAAAGGATGCTATCACCAGTAGAATGGCCCAAAAACATAAATGAGATAGAAAAAACATTGACATAGAGTGGAGAGATAAAATAATCCCATGGATAAAAAATTACCATGACATAATCATAAATAAAATAAAATAGGGCCATACGATCAAAAAAATGAGGAGAGAGGCAAAAACACACAAAATGTGTCAATAAGCCCCTAATTCAAGGTAATGACCCATAATCACAAAATGATAATAAAAATATTGTCATAATAAGGCTTGTACTAAATTAAGTGTTTATAAAGATCAATAACATCAAATAGAAGGAAAATAGGGATATTTTATTTTTTTTAAGTAGATAAATGCATGGTTGAATCTATGTGAAACAAGATCTAACCCTATGGGAAGGCACAACAAATCAAGATTTTGTGAAACCTTGAAGGAACATGCCAAATAATTAGCCCTAATAAAATTAGATCTATCAAAAAGTTAAGAAAGATATAATCCTATAATGAATTTAAGAAAGCATGGGTTCACCAAAATATATTATGAACAAATGGATCTAAGTTAATATGTAATACATATACCCATAAACATTTAACTAGGCCTAAAATAAATAAAAAGTAAAACCTAGTTAGTTAATTCCACCAACAAAAATATAGATAAAAATGCAAGGGTTAGGGTTATTTGATTATATCTTGAGATATGGTGGTAGTAAATAAAATATTAAATTTGAAAAAAAATGTGCAACAACAATACCGAGATGACCCAACTTATTTTGACAATTAAAGAATCCCCCCATAAACGTAAAATTTACTAGGACAAATAAGTTACACTATGTACATGTCTAGATCTTCAAGTTCAATTTTTTTTTTAAATCAGGTAAATGAAATATGATCTGATGATTATGTTTTCCTAACCTATACCTATAAAAATATCACTTAGTTTTGTGCACCTTCATTTAAATTTTTGAGAAATAGAATTCTTATCATCATGTTAATTAGGTAGGTAGATATGGAAACCATAAAGAAAATAATATATATTTTGAGGGTTGTGTTATAATAGAGAATCATGTTAAAATCAAAATTAATAAGAGGGGAGTTAAATCATTCTTCAAAACTTTCTTAACAATTTTACTTAAACAATCATGAACCATTCAAACAAGCACATAGATCTAGCAAGCATAAGCACCTATCCACATAAGCATGAAACACAAGAATACATCATATATGTGGGAAACCCTCAATGAGATTAAAAATCATTGATATCTGAAAATGGACTATAGTCCCATAATACAAACACCAAATTTATTGAAGCACCAATTTCACATGGAGCACCAACCCTAACTAGCTAAGTGCCAACTCAGCTAAGCTTTGTCAAGCATCAACTTGCAAGGAGGCACCAACCCCTTAGATGACTCAACACAAACTCAACCACCTAATTTATTTTATCACCTTAAATAAACCTTTTTTCTTCAATTAACTAATGATGACCACCTCGTTATTTCTTCATACTCTTATCCCTCTCAAACTACCTTCTAGGCTTCTTCACTAAACTAGCCCTCTTCTTGACTTAATTAGATAATATGACCTTGATATTCATATGAATAGACACTATTATATCATCATGACTGATCCTATACACTCCTTTATGGTCTAAAATACCTCCTTATGTTCAAAACTATGTTATTTCATTTGCATGCACATACACACTCAAATAGACCTAAAACTACCTTATATATATACAAACCTCTTGCTCATATACCTCATGGTCAAACATATATACTTGCACAATTGAATCACATTTAAAATATTTTAAAAAAAAATGTTTCATACATAAATAAATCATTACCATATGTCATCGATAACATAAAATACCAAAACCTCTTTTTAGCCCTTAAGGTGACCTAATTCAATTAGGCCTTCATTAGCACACATTACCCTTTGATATCCTTGGAACACTTAAAAACTCCAAATGTGGTATTAAAACATTATATGACACAAAAATATACCCCTAATAATCTCATCTTATGTCCATGACACTTTTTATCTCCAATCACCACTTGAAGCATGTCATTAATATTATTCACAATTGGGTATGTGAACCTATAGAAAGTCTATCTTGAACTTCAAGAGATTAAAAATAAATAAATTAAAAAAACATGAAAATAAATCACATATACATAAAATAAATTACCTCATGTTCATCATCATATTCTTTATACTTCACTACTTATAGCAAATAGACTCAAATACTTCTTTGCAAATAGCCTACTTAGAATTGCCACAACACTCCAAAGCCTAGTCATAAACAAATTGATATTTAATACCTAAAAGAAAACTTAAATGATCAATAATAATTTAAAAATATCCTTTGACATATATATACCACTCTCATATAAAAAATCACAAGGTATAATGTCAAATATTTATCTTTCAAACCAATCTTTTGACCTCACTACACACAGTTATACTTGAACTAGACAAGCCATTTTGACTTTGATGTTTCAACCACTTTCAATCACTTCCAATATTTCCAAAAGAATTATAAATAATTTAAAGTCAAAAAAAAAACACCATATGAATTTATATACATCAACTCATATCATAGAGCCTCAAACTCATCACTGCAACTTGCTTACCCAGAATTGTCATTTTGCCTTAAAGCATAGTCATGGTGACAATGACCTTCAACACCTATATAAACAACTTCAATGACTTATGATGAATTTATATGATCCTATGAGATAATTATACCATTATTATATATAATTAAAATATTTCCAAATGGTAATATTGGTCTTATAGACCAATCTCATAACCTTATATCTCATTGTCTCATCTGAACCAGACAATTCAACTTGTGAGCAACTTTTTCACTATAACCATTGACCTCAAAAACTTATACCAAACACAAAAATTTATTAAAATTCCTAAAAAAATCCATCCATTTACTTTGATTCATCACTATTTCATGATATCACATCCCTAATCACCTTCTCATTGTTGCCTGGATTTCTCATTGTTTCCACCATTAGGCCTGTTAGCAACTAGTCAACTTGGATGATCAGTTTAACAAACCTAAGGGATAGAACCTATACATAAAATACCATGTACAAAAAATAAAAGTCTTAAACTTCCCCTTATAATTATTTTCATACTTTGACTTGGTCAACTCTGACTACTTTAGCAAATCTCTAAGAAACTAGAACATTTTTGTAGGGTCTACTCACACACCTAAAAACTCAATCACACTTGGAGGTGCCTAAGATAATTTAATACAATTTAAAATAGTTTTTATATTCATTTTATACCATTATATACTATTTTATCAACATATTCAACATCGGGTCCTTATTAGGGTTCTAGGAGGGTTTAAGCTTGTTTTCACTCTTAATGATCATTCATAAAGCATAACCCCTTAATCTAAAAACTAATAACTAAAATTATGATCTAGTAACATTAATCATATATCATTAATATATTATGTTCTCATTCAAATGTTACACATTCCAATGAACACTTGAAAGTCCTTCTTAAGTTTGCATGCCTTCATTATGTGTACTCGAGAGACCTCAAAACCACTTTTCATGCCTTTATTTCAAAACATGACCTTAAAAATTTGTAAACATGATTAATAAAAACATATTATACCTTTAAAAACACTCACCTATCCATACTTTCCTTGAAAATAAAACTTCATACCCCATTAGGCCATACTCTCTCTCTTTGCTTGCTTAGACCTTGACCTGCAAACCACATTAGGCCTTGAAACTGACCTTCATGCCTCCTTCCATGCAATATCCACATATCTCACATAATAAACTTCATAAATATTTAAATATTTTCATAAATTCTTCATATGCCTGATAATAGATCATGATGCCTTATTAGGCTAGGCATGGTCCAGAAATGTCTAGGTGCAGACTAGGTCTGAAGGTCTTACCCCTATAGGCTCAACCTAAGAATCTTATGAGTGATCCAATGCCTAAAATACATGTTAAATAAACCTCATAAAACCTGTTATTCCTTTTTTCATCCATCTCACCAATTCACCATGCTCAGACCTTCTCACTAGGACTTTACATGCCATGACTAGTGTCATGACTAAGCTTCTCAAGCACTTAAAACTTGGAAGCTGATCTTGAAACACTCTTTGATGTTTCTACACATTTTTCACATGCCTTACATGATCATATACATTTCCATACCTCTACACATACCTCTTCATGCTTACCATGCACATGGTCATGATATGACTATGCTTATCAAGACACCTTGTACACAATGACTAGTACTCAAATATGCTTACCTTAATGATGCTATCAAACAAGAACAATCATCAAATATCACTCTCACACAATTTCAATAACATTGACAAAAATAAATACAAGAATCATTATATTTCCTTCAAATTCTCTCTCAATAGAAGAGACATTGGGTTGCCTTTAAATTCTCTTTTGTCACATGGCTTCCTTATCACATCAAGCACACAAGATCATACCTCAAATACCACTCACCATGCATCTTCACCAAATGTAGCTTGACATCAATGGCATCAACCTTGACATTAATGACAGCACTTCTCAACAAAATCTCCCCTTGTCATCGATGGCAAAACATTCTTCAATTTGATCACTCTCATCTTCCCCAAACTGGTCAAACTCCTTTCTTGAAATTTCTCCCCCTTTAACATTAATGATAAAGGGTCATACATACTACAACTTCTAGAACCACACCTTCTTGAAACAAAATATCAATACACATAATATTACTGATTATAGTAACATTCTCCCCCTTATTCCATGCATACCTCCTTCAAATGAACTCAAATTCTAAGACCACTTCTCAACACAAATCAAGCTCAGTCAACAACCTAAATAGCTCCCTCTCAAACCAAGCATCCACCATGCATCTGCTAATTTAAGAGTGTCTCCATGAATTCTAATGGAGTCACCCCTTTCCATAGGTCACTAAAACAACATAAGATCAAGAGATTTCCAGATCTCCATGTTCTCACAAGACTAAATATCCTTCAGTATCATTTTAGGCTTGATTAGCACTATACGCTTGACCTCTTCATCAACCATTTGATCATCAATATAAGCTAACAATAGACATTATTGATTTGATTTCACATCTGAAGTATGCTCTACCATATCAAATAATCCATTTGATCTTGTAGACTAATCATGATTTAATTTTATTGTCTTTGGTTTTCACACATTCATTTGCCTTCTCTCTTGCACTCTAGGAGCTTCAAACCTCTTGTTTTGACTTGATGACCTTATAACACTGTTAGGACATAATCTTTCAATGTGTCCCAATTATGATAGTTATAGTAAACAATCTTATACATACCTCTTGACTGATGATTCCTTTCACAATCCCATGCATATTCACTTTTAGAGGGTCTTCTACACTCTCTTGATCTATGACCAAACTGATTGCATATAAAACAATAGCCATTAAATGAATTACCATACCTCATACCATTAGGCTATATGATTGGTCTTTTCATATTGACCTTATTGTCTTCATTAGCTTTCTCCTTGACTTTAGCTACCTCCTTTTGGTCTTCCTTAAAACCAATACCTATTTTATCACTTGCAGACTTCTAACTACTCAAGATGTTATCTAGAGCATCAATACCCTTTTCAAACTTCAAAAAGGTCTTCAACTTGATATATGCTTGATCCAAATCAGCTTTCAAGGATTTCATTTTAGCTCCATACCTGGTGCATTCTTCCTCTTTAGTGTTTAGACTTGCAGTGACTATCTCCATCTATATTTCAATTTGATTGATGATCTCATCATACTCCTTGGATGTGTTACTTGATCTCTCCTCAAACAAACCAATCTACTCTTCATAGTCCTTAACTAATGATCTTAGTTTGTGATTCTTCTTTCTTTATAACTTTAGCTCCTCTTGAGCACTCACAAATTATGCCTCAAGGTTCACGTCAGCTTCTTCTTCATCTAATTCTTCATCAACTATAAGGCCTTTCGCATTTAAGCAACCCTCACTGTCTATTTCTATGGCCATGAGTAAGGTTTCATTATTATCATGTTTAGGTTCATTACTACCATCATCACTATCAGATGTAATTATGTAATTTACATCATATAAGTTATTATCTTCTTTTGTGTAGAAACTTCTCTTGTTCTTAAATGACCCTTTCTTACCTTCATACTTCCTAAAATATTTCTTGTTCTTGTCAGGCTTATATACCTTCCTATCATCTCCATGATGTTCATCATGCTCAATTTTATCCTTGTTAGGACACTTGGATGCAAAGTGACTAATCTTATCACAGATGAAACATTTGAAAGGTAACTTACCCTTGTGCTTACCAGATCTAAACCTTAACTTCCTAGCAAACATGCCTATTAGTTCATCATCATCAACATCTAACCATACCTCATCCTTGACCTTCTTGACTTTTGACTTCTTCTCAACTTTGAATGTTGCTTCTTTCTTGGGAGGTCTTCCTTCATTTTTTCTCATCTCATAGTTAGTTAAGATGCTATGAAGCCCAGTCATTTCCAGTTTGTCCAAATCTTACATCTCTTTTACTACAAACACCTTAGAATCAAACTTAGGAGTTAGTGATATTAATACCTTTTGAACAATTTTAAACTCTTTCACTTATTCTCCCAATCCTCTAATGACATTGACAAATTCATCAACCTTCAATAGGTAAGATTCAATGGTTTCATATTCATTCATTTTTAGACTTTAAAACTATCTCTAGTGAGTCTGTAATTTATCCTTGTTCACCTTGGTGTCTCTTTCATAGATAGTCTTCAATTTGTCCCATATTACCTTGGATGACTCACAGTGCATCACCTTCACAAACTCTAGCTTTGATAGCCCATTTAGAATGGCATTCATTACCTTGAAATTGATTTCAGTTTATTTCTTGCCTACTACATCAATTGGTAGTGTAAGAGGTGGAGTGTATCCATCCACTACTAAATACCATATGTCATGGCCCATTTACATTAGATATTTCCTCATTCTGAAGATCCAAAAACCATAATTAATTCCATTGAAGAACAGAGCCTTAATAGTAGAGAAACCACCTTGAGCTTATTGATTATCCATCCTTCCTTCTAAGATCTCCTTTAGGCTACCCTACTTAAAAGGACCCTCTCTGATACCAAATATCGAAATAAAAATTACTAAGAGGGGGATTGAATCGGTCTTCAAATCTTTCTTAACAATTTCACTTAAACAGTCCTTAACTATTCAAATAAGCACATAGATCTAGAAAGCATAAGCATCTATCCACATAAGCATGAAAAATAAGAATACATCATATATGTAGAAAAACCTCAAGGGGAATAAAACCCACTGATATATTAAAATGGACTATATTAATATAATACAAACACCAAATTTAGTGAATCATCAACTTCACATGGAGCACCAACCCCAACAAGCTAAGCACCAAGTCAACTAGGCTTTAGCAAACACCAACTTGCAAGGAGGCACCAACCCCCTAGATGACTCAGCACCAACTCAACCACCTGATTACTTTCATCACCTTTAGAACACCTTGTTTATTCAACCAATTGATTATTACCACCTCTTTAGCTCTTCACACTCTTATCCCTCTCAAACTACCTTCTAAGTTTCTTCACTCAATTATCCCTCTTCTTGACTTAATTAGATCATATGACCTTGATATTCATATGCAGACACATTATTAAATCATTATGACTTATCCTGTACACTCCTATAATGGTCTACAATAGCTACTTCTATTCAACATTATGTTATTTCTTTCGCATACACATACACACTCAAATAGGCCTAAAACTACCTTGTATATATACAAGCCTTTTGCTCATATACCTCTTGGTCGGCCATATATACTTTCACACTTGAATTACCCAAAAAATAGGTGTTACAACACATTTCATACATGAATAAATCATTATTATAGGTTTTCTATAATATAAAATACCAAGACCTCTTTTTAGCCCTTAAGGACACCTAATTCAATTAGGCCTTCATTAGCACACATTACCCTTTGATCTCCTTAGAAAACTTATAAAATCCACACACAGTAGAAAAAATTTATATAACACTAAAATAGACCCCTACTAATTTCATCTTATGTCCATGATACTTTTTATCTCCAATCACCACTTGAAGCACGCCATTAGTACTGGTCACAATTAGGTCTATGAACCTACAGAAAGTCTGTCTTGAACTTCAAGTGATGAAATATAAATTTTTTAAACCATGGAAATAAATCACATATACATAAACTACATGACCTCATGGTCATCAACATATGCTTTAAACTTCACTACTTAGAGCAAAAGGACTCAAACACTTCTTTGTAAATAGCCCATTTAGAACTGCCTGAACACTCCAAAACCTAGTCATGAACAACTTGACATTCAATACCTGAAGGAAGACTTCCTATGATCATTGATACTTTGAAAATATCCTTTGAAATCTATATACCACTCTCAGATATAAAAATCACAAGGTTTAGTGTCAAATATTGGTCTTGCAAACTAATCTTTTGACCTCACAACACATAATTAGACCAGAACCAGACAAGTCATTTTGACTTCAATGTTTCAACCACTTTATTTAACTTCCAATCTTTCAAAAATAATAAAAACTAATTTAAAGTATAAAAAAACCACACCATATGTATTTATATACATCAAATCAGATCATAGAGTCTCAAACTCTTCACTGCAACTTGCTTACCCAAAACTACCAGTTTGTCTTAAAACACAATCATGATGACAAAGACCTTCAACACCTGTATAGACAACTTCAATGAATTTTGATATATTTAGATGATCCTATGAAATCATTAGACCTTTATTATATAGAATGAAAATATGGTCAAATGGAAATATTGGTCCTACAGACCAATCTCATAACCTTATATCTCATTGTCTCATCTGAACCAGATAGGTCGACTTGTAAGCAAATTTTTCACTATAACCATTGACATTAAAAAATTATACCAAAAATTAAAATTTATTATAAGTCTTGAAAAATCTATCCATGCACTTGGATTTATCTCTATTTCATGTTAGCACATCCCTAATCACCTTCTCATTATTGCCTAGATTTCTCATTGTCTCTAGCATTAGGCCTGTTAACAATTGGTCAACTTGGACAATTGGTTTAGCACACCTAAGGGATAGAACCTATCTATAAACCACCATGGACATCAAATACAAGTCTCAACCTTCTCCATCCAATGATTTTCATACTTTGACTTGGTCAAATCTGACTACTACAACAAATCTCTAAGAAACTAACACTTTCTTGTAGGGTCTACTCACACACCTGACAACTCAATCACACTTGGAGGTGGCTAGGAGAATTGAATACAAGATCCAATAGTTTGTCTATTCATTTGAAACCATTGGGTTGTTTTGATTAACATCTTCAACATCAGGTCCTTATTAGGGTTCTAGTAAGGTTTAACCCTGTTTCCACTCTTAACAATCATTCGTAAAGCATATCCCCTTAATCTGAAAAATAATGCCTATAATTATGAGCTAGGACCCTTCCCCATCTACCATTGATATATTGAGTACTCATGCAGAGGTTACACGTGCCAATGAACACTTGAAATTCTTTCTTGGGTTTGCATGCCTTTATTATATGTACTCGAGAGACCTCAAAACCACTTTTCATACCTTTTCTTGCAAACCATGACCTCAAGATTTGATAACATGCTTGAAACAACATATCATACCTCTAAAAACACTCACCTATCCATACTTGCCTTGAAAATATAAATTCATACCCCATTAGGCCATACTCTCTTTTTACTTGCTTAAACCTTGACTTACAAACCACATTAGGCCTTGAAATTGACCTTCATGCCTCTTTCCATGCACTCTCCACCTCTCTCACATATCAAGAAACTTCATACAAGATTAAACACTGTCATACATTCTTTATATGCCTTGACAACAAATCATGATGCCCCATTAGGCTAGGCAGGGTCTAGAAATGGTCTAGGTGCAAACTAGGTCTGAAGGTCCTACCCCTATAGGCTCACCTTGAGACTCTCATGATCATTCTCATGCCTCACATACATGTTCAAGCACCTCATACAGCCTCTTATGCCTTTGTGCATCCATATCACCAAGCCACCATGTTCAAACCTTCTCACTAAGACTTTACATGCCATGACTAGTGTCATGACGAAGGTTCTCAAGCACATGAAACTTGACAACTGATATTGAAACACTCTTTGATTCTTTTACAACTTATTCACATACCTTACATGTTCCTCAAACAATGTCATACCTCTGCACATACCTCTTCTTGCTTACTATGCACATGCTCATGATATGACTATGCTTCTCAAGCCACCTTGTACTCAGGGACTAGTACTCAAACATGTTTATCTTAATGATGCTATCAAACAAGAACATTCATTAGACAAAAGTCTCACACCACTACAACAACCTTGACAACAACCAATAAAAGAATCATTAGGTTGCCTTCAAATTTTCTCTCAACATAAGAGACATTAGGTTGCCTTCAAATTCTCTCTTGTCACATAGCTTCCTTATCACACCAAGCACACAAGATCATACCTCAAAGATCACTGACCATTCATCTTCAGTAGATGCACCTTGACATCAATGACATCAACCTTGACATCAATGACAACACTTCTCAACAAATCGCTAAGCTATATTTATATTTTTCAAGTACCTCAACAATGTATAATAATAAAACAACACTAATAATTATAAAAAATCTTCAACTAGAAAAATCAATGCAGTGCAATGTATCACCAACATGAACTTAGTTACTTTAATGAATGCCCTAATGATTGTTTGATTTTTCTAAATCCCTGTAAATGCTCTATAGATTCTTATGAACTACAATAATTATTTCTAGTGCTAGATGCCTAAGTGAACCAAGTTTTTTTTGTATTTATAGATTACTTGAATTCAAATTAAGATCCTATTTGCATGTAAATCAATATCAAATAGTTAAAAAAATAACAAATGAAGGATAAGGGTCACACGGGGCAAGGGGTTGAAGGCCCAAATGATCTCTACCAGGTCCACATGTCTAAAGCATAACTACACACTCTAGACAAGGAGTGCATAATACAATAAAATTTATGGAGGGCGAAGATGACATTTAGAGGGTATTGGGAGAATATATGGGTGCCACTGAAGCTAGTAAATGTGCCAATAATGCTAGATTTAAACCTGGAATTGAAAATACATGAACATTCTAGAAACATGCAATATAACAACTAATAAATGCCTAGGGGGCATTCTTAGGCATCTAATGTCATTAATGGTGTAAATCGTATAACCAACCTCAAGTTGTATGTAATTAATACATACGTTTTCTTCATTACTTTTTAATAATTGTATCTTATTTTTACTATGATCCAGATATGTATGTATATCATTGATCTTGTGATAATATAAATATAATTAAAATGATCTAAAAAATCAATAATATAATTAAAATTTCCTGTGAAAGCCTTTAATTACCTAATATAAATATATGATTGGGTTGTAATTAGGTTAATCCCACATTAAAAATAATTGGAAGACAAAGATGACATATAAAACATTACAAACACCAAAAACTTTATCAATAAAAAAAAAAAGCTAAAAGACAAAAATCCCAAACTAATAAATTAAATTTATTATTTTTCTTTTTAAAAGAAATACTTTTTTCTTTTTAAAAGAAATACTTAATATATTTATATATTAATTGGATCCTTTACATTAATAATTATTTATAGAGATCATCTTAAATTAACTTAAAAATACATACAAATAAAAATTCAATAATATAATTAAATTTGTTTGTAAAAACCTTCGAGTACTTAATTAATATATAAATATAACCCTAGCCATTTGTCTAATATAATCGAATCCAAAGGTGGGCCTTCTAGAACACTAAGGATTACATCATCACTCACGTCACTTTCACATGCAATGGACAAACAATACCATAGCTTTTGATATATCCCAGCTTTTAATATAATTAATGATAGTTATAAAAATGGCTATTTTTCTGTATTTTTATTGCATAGATTTGGGTTCATATTATTAAAGGTCGGCCTGCTGATATCATGGACAATGTCTGCCAGGGTGCACAGGGCCCAAGAAATTCGACGAATTGAATGTGAATAATGTTGTGCACCCCTGCACAGACTATGAACATTTAGGCCCTAATCAATGAACTTTAGATCACCGCAACAACCACAGAAAAAAGCCAATGCATCTAGGTATTGGTCAAATCGTTTATCCTACTTTTTTTGCTGTAGCATTATTTGGAGGGCATTGCAGAAAGGAAAACTGAAGAAAAAAAAGAGCTATTGCAGGGGGTTCAACAAACTTACTGTCAAAACTATACAAGGAGTAACAATACCCATAACCGATGTTTTACTATCAAATACGTAGTTTGAGTCATATTGCCCTGTTTTTCTCTTTCATGTGAGTTTATAGAATTTATGTTCTGTGTGAAAATACCTCCAAGAATATCATTTTTGCTGCATATTTTCCATAATTGGAAGGTTTTGCTAAGCAACATAATATGCAAAGTAAAATAATGTGTCTATTATTTCAAATATCTGATGCATCTAGTATTAGTCCATGCCCCTGTGATATCATTTGAAGAGGTCAACGAGCTTCACACCTACAATCAATAAAAAAATGTAAGAAAAGGAAGCCTAGTGGAACAAATACAGTTGCCCAGGAACATGTAAACTCTCTCTTTCCTGAGCCGAGATCATCATGCATCGGGATCTAGCTGGACCTAGTGAGATATGCATTATCCAACCTTCTACAGATTCACTTCAGACACTTTTTACTCTTAGCTTTTATTATTTGCATAGTTCGAATCTACTTGTTTTGGCCTGCAAAAATTTTATTAGTGAAAAAAAAATTGGAAAATTGTTTAGATAGCTTTGTTTTATGTTCTTAAATCTTGTCATTTTAGTTGCGTTTGTACATAAATTTTGTTATTGCAAGGAATTGTGAATAGTGTAAATATTTATGTTACGTAATTGTAAATTATTTTAATTAGGTTATATTTGTACTTAAACTTGTGTAGCAAAAAAATTGTTTAGATCACTTTGCTATACAACCCTAGACTATCTCACTTTAGCAGCATTTACACTTAGAATTCTAGTGTTAAACTTTTGAAAGCGTGTTTGAATCTTTGTTTTACAATATTAAATAGTCATAATTTAGTTGGATTTTGCATTTTAAATTGTCCTGCTAAAGAAAGCATTGAAACATTGTTTGGATCTCGCTAGCATACAACCGTAAATCCAGTTAGTTTGGTTGTGTCTGCACTTAATATTATTCTTGTGTCATAAAAAATATAAAAAAAAGTTCTGATCTCTCTATTTTGAAATCTTTCGTTCTTAAATTTGAAATCTAATATTTGCTTATTGCAATTTTGTGCAAGTAAAACATGGCATAAATCTACATGTGTACAGAAAATCAAAAATACCCACTTCATAAAACTCATATTTTTTGTTTCAAAATGAGTTTTTTGCACAAAAAAATCAATTTTTTGCACATGTAAAAATAAAACATTTGGGACCTGTTCATAAGAAAAACTTAATGTTCTAGAAAAACAATCACTAAAATGTGGAAATACTATGCATTGGATTGATGTGCATTCGCTTAGTATTCTGTTCATTATCTATAGCATATATTTTGCATAAATCTATCAATATAATTAAAGAATTTATTTTCTCTCGAGATTCTTTCTACATACTTTCTATCAAAATAAGAAAGTGAAGCCTCGCTCTATCTTGTTATAGGTGTATTCACAATGCATGCTCTATATTTTACCATTCATTTATCTTATAAAACTCATAATCTATTACTACTTTTGGTAGGTTAATTATAATAGGTTTGCGAAAAAAAATAACAATGAAAATGTAGGCTTGGAATCTGTTATATGCCATCAAATTATACCATAAACCTATATTGTTAATGTTTTATATATTGATGATCATAACAAAAGGGACTATTCAATTATAATAATATGAGTGCTTATGTGTTATGAAATACATTTATGCTATAGAAATCACCTCTGAGTGCTTGGGTATGGATAATAATAGTGAAAAATCTGATTTAGCTATGCGCATGACACTAACACTAAAAAGAGTCCATCTCTTGTATCATGAATACCTCAATTCTAGTATTGTTTTGGGTACAAATAATAACAATGAATAATTTGATTTGGTTGAATAAATAAAATTAATAGAAATAAGTATACATTCTCTACCATGCCATTCTTTTATGCCATAAACATACTTTATTTGTTTTGTGACTATGCATAATGACAATCCCATGAATCTATTTCTTTTGTTATTGTTTTGTTTATGGATAATAACAGTGAAAAATGTGATATGGATGAATACATAGGGGTAACAATAAATACTTAAAAATATAGAATGTGGATTCTGAGAAGACAGTTATTGCTACATATTTTTTCAATCGTAAGTGTTTAAAGTTTGAAGGATCATGCATCCTATATCATGTGAGAGAAGGTAAAATGACTTGTTTGCAAATAAAGCTTCTCAAAGATCCCTTTCATGATGATCATTCCAAATTTCATAGTATAAATTAAGGAACCAGTCATCTTAATTATCATCTAGAAAGAATCAAATAAGAACAGGCACAATTGTTCATTATAGGATGAAATAAATGAGTCAAAAACATATTTTCATAGACATTGTGTACTTCCAGATTGAAAAAAATCTGACTAAAGGATATACTTATTAATTTGTTTTCAATTCCTTTATTGTACATAACCACAAAGTTGATATACACACTATTCAGTTAGCTTGGCAACCCATAGACACACTTGTCAAGTGATTTCGAGGTCAAATGGATTATGCATGGAGTCGTGCAGTTCTGTTTAATGAAACCCAAATAATCATCATTCTATAAATGGGCAATTTATTATCATTTGGGTCTAATTTAATAGTCTAAAATCTAAGTTTGTTTTCCTTATAAAATTTTAATCAATGAGATGTCTAGAAAGACATTGTTAATATATCATCTGGTTTTCCACGTGTGGCACTTGTTCACCAAGCCAAACATCATCTTGCCTAGGTGGGTATTCCTCAATTTTGGTAGTTAACGTAGGCTTCTAAATGTTGATGGTTAAAATTGTGCTTGTTTCTAACACCAACAATGAGAATTTTCAAGATGTGGGACTTGCGACTTGAAACAACCTCCAAATTTTTAAGAAGCTGGTCTCTTCTTTATATCAAGTGTATACTGGGAAAAGGGATAGGAATTTTAACAGAAACACAAATGCAAGAAAGAAAATCTAACTATGGCAATGCGCCTAAATGTAATTCGACCTTAATCCTGAGCATAGTGAGACTATATGTAAAATTTAATTACATTTAAGAGCAAACAAGGCATGATCAATGTAAAAGATGAAAACAATAGAAACAGAAGCTCACAGCTTAGACTACTTTTGCAGCAATACAAAAAATATCAACAAAGGCACAGGATTCAATCTTCTTATTTGAATTCTCTAGTCACATAAGAGGCACAGAAAGACGCACAGTTACATAAACCTTCCAACTCAAGAAAATAGAACAAAGGCAAATGATATTACTAATCACAGCTCTAGAAAGTCTAAAACTCTTGACAACATAGCTTAGACTACTTTTGCAATGACACAAAAAAATATCAACAAAGGCATAGGATTCAATCTTCTCATTAATTCTCCAGTCGCATAAGAGGCACATAAACATGCACAGTTACATAAACTTTTCAACTTAAGAAAATAGAACAAAGGCAAACGATATTCCTAGTCACAACTATAGAAAGTCTAAAACTCTTGACAATTTCTCTCAAAAGAATCTCTCTAGTATCTGATTCTTTTTTTGGTGATCTCTGCACCCTTATTTATAGCCTTGAATTCACTCCGTATTGTCTGTATGTTCCCAATCTAACAGCCCAACTAAAATCTAATTGAACTAGAAGTGTTTAATAGAAGATATTTCTTAAATTTTGAAACGCTCTGTCTTCTAGCAGTTCATTGGTTGAAACAGATCACAGGACGCTCCCTTCTATTTAAACAAAAGAGGACACTTAGCTGATTCCCCTCTTCCTCTTGAAAACCTTCTCTTTATTTAGGATACACTGGAGGATGACACTTGGCCTGTTCCGCAACACTTACTGAAGACACACGGCACTCTCCACTTTACCTATACTCTTACTATGTCTTTGCTCAGGAGTGTTCCACCTTGGACACCTATCACAATATGCTTTTTCTAAGCTTTAACAACTTAACAGAAAATAAGACCCATAGCGTTTCTCACCTGAGCAACTTTAAAAGGCATAGGGATAGGTGGTAATCTTTGCTTGCTCCAACAAGGACACGTGGCAATCTATGCTTTACTTAACTGGGGATATGTGGTGATCTCTGTTGCTTTTAGCTACCTTTTGAGAAACCTGCGAAAGGTGACACATGTTGGTCTCCACTTTACTCTGTTTATATTATAGAAACAATCAGGCCTCATTTCATATTTACATGGACAGTGACACTTGGCAGCTATCGCTTGCTTCAGAAATAAAACCTAAAACCCACCACAGTCTTTGCTATATCTATGAAACAAAATGAAGATAATTCAAATCTCGACATGTGGTGGCTTCCACTCTCTTTAGCTAGGATACGTGGCATCTTCCATCACTTTTAGAAAAGTAAATTGAAACCTTCTGTGATTACCACTTGGCACTTTCTGCCTGATCCTGATACTTAGCTTGTTGAAACCTTTCGCTGAAAAGAGATTTGAAATGCGGATGCTGATATGAAACGTGGATGCTGACACTTGTCGCATTCCACTGAGTTGCTATGAGATACGTGGCACATTTTGTAGCCTTATTGAAATTATAAAAAGTGCCTCAAAAAATGACACTTGGCAACATCCGCATGATTTTGACACTTAGACAAAAATGAATCAAAAGGAAATCAATGCCAGCGCTTTGTTTCAAAATTTTGTTGTCTCAAACCAAAGTATGCGGGAACAAAATTTTGCAATGCGTAATCTAAAAATTAGAATGGAACGTAGAGTATTTTTTACTCTAAAGTTATTGGCAACCCCAAAGACTTTTGAGCCTGCTCAAAAAGAAACCACAACTCCCGCTAAATCAAAATTTCAAAATCACAGCTTTAGCAATGCTATTTGGTAGGCAGACCACTCATTATTAGATAACCCCTGCTTATTTTGCAATTTATTAAAGGCTTAATCAAGGTTAATAGTATCCTTGTGTGAGAAATTTTGCAAAATTTGAACCATAACTTTCAATTTGAATTCAAGCTGGGAAACAGGAACCAAGACAGCTTCTACTTCAGGGACTGATGAATCATCCCTTAGATCCTGGAAAACTATCTGATCATTCTATTTAGCCAACAACAAAGGTTCAATTTCATCAACCATTAGCACTGTGTTGTCATCTAGAAATGGAGAAGGAAGACCTAATTGCACTAGATCTTCAATATGCTATTTCATTTCACTGATTCCTTCTTTCATGACATCTAGGAGCTCTCTACAACTGATGGATGTTGAATTGCAACTGAGAACCTCATTCACTCGCTTGCAGCAACCATTCTATTCTCAATTCCTGCTACTGACAACATTGTATCTGTTTCATCATAAAGCTTTTGTAGCAACATTTTAGAGTCCATTACTCTCACAAAAATTGTAGCTAGAGTGTTTGCAACTAAATTCTCCACCTTTTCGCACAATTTCTATGCATTTAGTAAGAAGGTGAGAGAAGGCCTGAGCTGAATAATCTCTAAGGAGATTCTTTTCCACATGGATTCATAGAGCTCCTTCACCAAACTTAACACTTCGACACTCTTTGGCCTATTGGCCAGCTCCAGTGTCAATTATGCTACTCTCTATTGCTCGACTTGAAATTGGGCTTACATAGCCACAGTATTATTCTATTCACTTAGAAGCTTTTGTTGTAATTGGGTAACCTGTAGCAGGTGTTCCTCGCATTTTTCTTGCAATGTTGTTTTTTCCCACCTTAGGGTCATCACTGCATCTTTTACCTGCATTAGCCCTACTTTTAAGGAATCATTTTGGGCCTGGACTGCCTGGTGAATTTGAAGAGAAATAGTATCTTGTAACTATTTATTCAGATTCTCTATCTCATTGTCTTTTCTAGTGATTTTTGTGGTCAAACTGTTATAGTTTGCCTTTTCTTTGGCTAAATCAGCCTCCATCTTCTATAGCGTCCTTGATGTCTTCAAGTAGTCTTCAGCAACTGCAGAAGTGGATTCGGTTAGCAGCTCAATTTTGTCTTGTGGCCTAAAGAGGGACATGTCAATGGCTATTGCATTCATCGTGTAGTCCTCCGACTGCATCTACTCAGTTGGCTTGATTACATTTGGTGACAAATGAGTCACCGTTAATTGTTGCTAAATGGGGTCAAATTGTGACCGCAAATGGGGTGTAGCCAAGGCTTTATTTTCCTTGATCTTCTTTTTCTCTCTTTGGGTTTCCCTTGCCTTCCTAGTAGCATCTGCTTGGGTCTGGAAGGTAGAAGGAGAGGCAATGTGCCCACCCGCAAAAGGATGTCCCTATGGCAAACCATATTCAATAGCCAATTGTTGGCTATGGAAAATTTGAGGGAAAAGTTTTTAATTGGGAACAGAAGGGGAAAAGTGAGGTAACGTTAAAGCTTGAGGTGCAACAGATGGGGTGAAGTGAGAAATGGGAATGGCAGAGGTGGCAGGGGATGTCATCTGGCTAGATGGAATCATCATGCCAACAGGAGAAGAAAGAGTTTGAGAAGGAAAAGGAGGAATAATACTTACCTGAGGGGCAATTACAGTACTCTGTAATTGGCATTGTGGGTGGTCTACCTCCTCTTTTGAATCAAACTAAAACTGCACCCTCTTTCACTTATTGGGTGTCTCTTCTTCTGGCTGTGTTTCTTTTCCTGTCGTCAGTGATGCTTGTGAAGAACTAGAAATTTCAATAACCGATGCCAATGGGGAATATTTTGGTGATGAAGGCACCACACTCTTTTTCTTTTCCATAACGCTAAGAGATTAGGGCCAAACTGATACAGTTACTGCAGCTGCAGTTTGCCCTGAGGCCTGTGACTCTTGGCTAGACCCTGCTCTAGATTTTAGCTCTACCCCTGGTGTCAAAAAATTACTTGTCTCTAGGCTAGAAACAGAGGAGAGATGGCACTCATCCTAGTGTTCTTCCCATCTCTCATCTGAATCCATGTTCTCGAAAGAATGAGTTGTTTGACAAATTTCTTGTCTATATTTCCAATAGGCTTTTATTTTCTCAACATCCCAATCTTTATTCTTTAATGTTCTTCTTAAGCCAGAAGTCATTCTAACTTTAGGATCATAATCCCTCTGCTTAACATAGAATGTTTCCCAGGGTCTATTTTGTGGACGGGGCAAATCTATTAATTCAACATAAAATCCAGGAGCATCTTCTCTAGGATTTTTCCTATTTTCCCAAAAAGGGTGGCCTTCATGTGCAATTCTGGTTGCAACCCTGTTAGTCCTTATCTAGGAAGCTATGAAACCATTTGGGTCATATACCCATTTGTCTTTGACTACTAGGAAACCCAGGAAGGCTAGCTTTCTGAGCAACACAACTTCGACATCTCTGGTTTCTAGTACCATGCTATTTTTCATCCATGGGAGGTCATACATTTTCCTCTTCCTCTTCCCAGAGCCATATTCATTGTCGACTGTAGATACCTACCTAGTGACCTCTAAGAATGCTAACCTAAGAGTCAAAATCTTAGGTAGCAACATTGGTTCCCCACAAAAACCATGGACTCTTATAATTGTATGGTGGGATCCAAAATAGAAGTCACACAGAATTTGGCAACTGGCCAAAAGATTTGAAACACTTGGAAATAGTCTATTCATAACTGGTTCAGGGCTGAGGTGACAAAAAGTAGGGGTAAAAAACAACTCCCAAAATTCATATGGATCACTAGTTTTTGACAAAATATGTGTCCATGCAGACACAGGAGTGGTCCTTTGGAGATCAAAACTTGGGTCATACATGTCAAGATGCATATGTTGGGCAAAGAGGTCAAAATTCTAATATAGCATGAGGTGAAACAAATAAGAAGAGTACCTGAACGCTCCTTTTGATTTGAAATGGGCTAGTTGTTCCACCATTGAGAAAGCAATTTGTTCAGAAAAGTCAAGCCTATACTCCTGAGTTTTGTCAATGGTCTTCAGCCTAAAGAGAATAGCCATTTGTTCTCCATAACTACCATATCATCTTTCATGTCGAAGATGAAAGCCATTATAGACAGTGCGTCTTGGCTAGCTTGTGTGAATTGGGCTCTTGTTGTAGGGAGTGTAGGCACAGTAGTGTCATCATCACCCATTTGTAATTTGGATCTCAAGAACCTCAACTAGGTATTGATGTTTGCCCACATTCTTTGCATTTTAGCAACAGTGGGAAACATAGCTGTCTTATTGTGATACAGGGCTAACATGTCCCTGATAGCTTGCGGTGTGATTTGCACCGTGAATGGACCTTGTTGAATGGTACTTGATGGTGCATGGAACAAGTCTACACATAGTTCAACCAAGTCAGGGCATGGATGCATAGCTGGGACAAGGAATTGTGTTAGTTGTGAAGTCCATATCCTCATGGCAAATGTCTCATATTGCCCCACTCTGGCTCTTTGAAGACACCTTTGATGTGCCCCTTCTCTAAGAGTTTTGCTACTAGCTCTTTGAAGAATTGGGTCCATGACTCCATCTGCATAATCTTTTATCTTCACTGGGTCACTTGCTTGATCAACTTCAGGGCTTCCGGTCCGTGGATAAGTCTTCAATGGTTGCGCGAGAGCTGAAGCATATGACTTGCTCGCAAGAAACTTATCAAGTGATTCATACATCCCAACTCCTTGTTGTGAAGACTATGCTCCCTCCATCTCTATATCTATTCTATGATAGCTGGTATGAACTTTTTCAAAATAGAAATCTCTTTCGCTTAAGCAGGTTTACCAGGAACTAAAAAAAATGCAAGTAGCAAGATATTTTCTTGTAGATGCAGGAATGTTTGAGAACTTGTAATTTAACTCTTGCTAAGAGGTATTTATTGACCCATCAAGTCTCAAAATGGCATTAAACTTAGATAACCGTTAGCAAATCCTACTCAATCTTCATGGGACAATGAGATAGACACGTTATGCAAGTGGCAATGCAAGGTACCTTGGGGATTTCTAAAGATTTGGGAAACATTCAATGTGTCAAAAAATTTTGAAAATTTTGAAAAACTCTAAGCTGTCGAATACGTGTTCAAAGAAAACTTATTTAAAAGAAAAGCGGGAAATCAAAAATGGGAAAACATTGCAATATGAAAAGGGGAAACTATCTAACTATGATACAACTAATCGGGTATATTTGCCTGCCTCCCGAATCAAAGGGAAGATTTCTAAAGTATCATTTATGACACAAAAACTTATGATGCCAAATAAGTGATTGAATGGTATGAAACTCTGATGACTTGATCTTGTTGTTTACCACCTTAAATTTCTTGCATCCGAATGAATCAGAGTCAAACATGTCCCCAACATATACATACTCTTCTTGTTCTTTAAAACTTATTGAATGTTGATTCTTTATGCTGTCGTGTCTCATCAAGAAATCAATGTCTGTTGGTTCTCCACCTTGTGCCTTTTGATATACATCATTTTTGGCTTATCTCCTTCTACCTCATGCTCAGGCTCCATTGCATGATCATCCTCTTTAATGACTTCAAAAATATCATATTCAAATTTACCAACCTCTTGAAAGGATAAGCCTGATAGTTTATAGCAAATTTGCATATTTATTTGAGTCTCAATGCTGCCTTCTCCACCTGAAGCCAGCTCATAGCCTTCTTGAAGAATAGTGTAACCTACCCCAATGACTTCAAACAATTCATTCAAAAAATGATAAAAAATTATCTCTTTTTCATCAGAGATAGAGGCAAAAGCTTGTGACTTGTCCTCTAGTTCTTCAAAGGGTGTACCTATGGTGATTTCTTCTTCATCTACACTCATGAAATCTTCTTGACTAGCCATGAATTGAGTATACTCCTCTTTACTTGTTTCCTTCAAAATATATTCCTCTTTGAAAAGGGATGAAGAAGAAGACTGATGGTTATACATATGTGGAAGAGGAGATAATTCTTGAGCTAGAATAGAATGATTCTCTTCTTTCCATTTGTACATCACTTCATCTATATCAAATGTAGCTTGATAGCTCTCTTGGAGGGGTGTAGATGGGGTGTGTTCAAATGTAAGATCTTCTACTTGATTATCACCATGAGTAAGAGCAGCCTCAACTTCTTCAAGGTTTTGAGCAAAACTTTTCTCTTCTTCCCTTATGTCCCATGATTTCATTGATTATTTCCAACTCATGACCTTAGGTCTAGAACTTTTCTCTTGGAAAGAGTCAACAATTTTATCTTCTTCAAGGTTTTCAGCTGGTTCATGATCTTGTTTCTTCCAACTTGGAATCTTGTCATCATGTTGAAGGACCTGAGGATTGGTATAAGAGGTATCTTTTGGCGTAGGTTCCTTTCTAAGGTCTGAAAACTCTATCTCTCTTTCACTAAGCAATCTCATATTTTCCTCTAATTCCTCAATTTGCTTAGCTAGATTTTCTTGAAAGAGTCTTTCTTGGAGCTAATAAGAATCATCAGATAAATGGGAAGTGCATGAAGGTTTCCATGAAAAACAAAAATATTCTTGAGGAAGGGTTGGAGAGACTTGAAAGGGACTAGCCTCATTTTGTAGCTCACACTCTTGGACAATGTCTTTCTCCTTCTTTCTGCCCCATGATTCCATTGTTTGTTCCCAACTCATGACCTTAGGCCTAGAACTTTTCTCTTGGAAAGACTGGGTTGTAAGGTGAAGGGGAAGTGAGGGTTTGGATTCCAATTCCCTTGCTACCAATATAGATTGTTGTTTTTGAAGATTTGCTAATTCAATTTTTTTATCAAGATTGGTCTTAAATGCTAGACTTACTGTTTCAGAACTTTCTTCAACATGATTGGGGAAAGAACCATGACAAGCTCGACTTGGCTCCCGAGCAAGGGTTGAGTATGTCTGATATGAAACTTGGGGCAGCGGATATGCAAGTTTATAGACTTAGTAAGGCTGCTCTCATGAATACTTAACTTCTCTTCCAAAGATGCAATTAAGCCACTCACATCCAACATCTCATATGTAAGCCTTTGCCAATTTTCTCTTTCAATGGGAGCCCATCCACATTTAACCAGATCTACTACATTTCTTATTTGATGGATGACATGATTAGGAATTTCTTGACCGCATCCCCTTCTGTTGTCAAGTTCTAATACATGTTTTTTATATCCCAACAATGCTTGTTTGAAAGTGGAAATGAGATTAGGTTGAGTATGAGATGGAACATATTGGGAAGACTGGGCATAAGACTGATATAGCTCATGACAAGGCTGACGCTAGTCATATTGGACCTATGAAGGGAAAAACTCATAACCATATGCATCCTTGTTTCTTGATGTGATTCCACGAGCAACCTGATCTTGATTAAAAATATATGAAAGGGCATAAGACCCATAGCTCTGAGTAACAGAATTATACATACCAAATGGTGATTTCTTCTTGACTTTGATTCTTTGAGGTAATCGGTGACAATAGAAGATTTATATCTTGTTACTGATCCATAACTCTGACTCCTTGTAGCTCTCTGGTTCATACAGTCTTGAAAGAAACTTCAAGATTTTTCCCACCGAGTGTGCCAAAAACTGTTGATGGTTAAAATTTCGCTTGTTTCTAACACCAACAATGGGAAGTTTAAAGATGTGGGACTTGCGACTTGAAACAACCTCCATATTTTTAAGAAGCTGGTCTCTTCTTTATATCAAGTGTATACTGGGAAAAGGGATAGGAATTTTAACAGAAACACAAATGCAAGAAAGAAAATATAACTATGGCAATGCACCTAAATGTAATTCAACCTTAGTCCTGAGCACAGTGAGACTATATGTAAAATTCAATTACATTTAAGAGCAAACAAGGCATGATCAATGTAAAATATGAAAACAATAGAAACAGAGGCTCACAGCTTAGACTACTTTTGCAGCAATACAAAAAATATCAACAAAGGCACAGGATTCAATCTTCTTATTTGAATTCTCTAATCATATAAGAGGCAAAGAAACACACACAGTTACATAAACCTTCCAACTCAAGAAAATAGACCAAAGGCAAATGATATTACTAATCACAACTCTAGAAAGTCTAAAACTCTTGACAACATAGCTTAGACTACTTTTGCAATGACACGAAAAATATCAACAAAGGTGTTGGATTCAATCTTCTCATTAATTCTCCAGTCACATAAGAGGCACAGAAACATGCATGGTTACATAAACTTTCCAACTTAAGAAAATAGAACAAAGGCAAATGATATTCCTAGTCACAACTCTAGAAAGTCTAAAACTCTTGACAATTTCTCTCAAAAAATTCTCTCTAGTATCTGATTCTTTTTTTGGTGATCTCTGCACCCTTATTTATAGCCTTGGATTCACTCTGGATTGTTTGTATGTTCCCAATCTAACAGCCCAACTAGAATCTAACAAAACCGGAAGTGTCTAACAAAAGATATTTCTTAGATTCTAAAACGCTCTGTCTTTCAGCAGTTCATTGGCTAAAACAGATCGTAGGATGCTCCCTTCTATTTAAACAAAAGAGGACACTTAGTTGATTCCCCTCTTCCTCTTGAAAACCTACTCTTTATTTAGGATAGACTGGAGGATGAAACTTGGCGTGTTTCGTAACACTTACTGAAGACATGTGGTGCTCTCCACTTTACCTATACTCTTACTATGTCTTTGCTCAGGAGTGTTCCACCTTTGACACCTGTCACAATCCACTTCTTCGAAGCTTTAACAACTTAACAGAAAATAAGACCCATAACATTTCTCACCTGAGCAAATTTAAAAGGCATAGGGACAGGTGGTAATCTCTGCTTGCTTCAACAAGGACACGTGGAAATCTCTGCTTTACTTAACTAGGGATATGTGGTGATCTCCGTTGCTTTTAGCTACCTTTTGAGAAACCTACGAAAGGTGACACGTGCTGGTCTCTGCTTTACTCTGTTTATATTATAGAAATAATCAGGCCTCATTTCATATTTACATGAATAATGACACTTGGTAGCTTTCGCTTGCTTTAGAAACAAAACCTAAGACCCACCACAATCTTTGCTATATTTGTGAAACAAAATGAAGATAATTCAGATCTCGACACGTGGTGGCTTTCGCTCTCTTTAGCTAGGATACATGGTGTCTTCCGTCACTTTTAGAAAAGTAAATTGAAACCTTTTGCGATTGCCACTTGGCGCTTTCCGCCTGATCCTGATACTTAGCTTGTTGAAACCTTTCGCTGAAAAGAGATTTGAAATGCAGATGTCAATATCAAATGCAGATGTTGACACTTGTCGCATTTTGCTGAGTTGCTATGAGATACATGGCACATTCTGCAGCCTTATTGAAATTATGAAAAGTGCCTCAGAAAATGACACTTGGCAGCATCCACATGATTTTGACACTTAGACAAAAATGAATCAAAAGGAAATTAACACCTGCGCTCTGTTTCAAAACTTCATCGTCTCGAACCAAAGTATGTGGGAACAAAATTTTACAGTGCGCAATCTGAAAATCAAAATGGAACGTAGAGTATTTTTTACTATACACTAAATATTGTTATACTTGTACAATTTTAGCTTTATATGTATAAGGTTTTCAGCAAATCAATCTAATACAATTGATATAAAAATAATTTTGACTTCTTTTATTGACTGAAAATCATAAAGAAATAATAAATATTTCTTCTCGTTATTGATTATTTTTTCCTATGGGCATACACTTATGTTATAAAATGAGCTTAAAACATTTGATTATCAAGATAGGCATAAATATTGAGTAAAGTATAATAGTTTTTAAGACCACACACAAATCACAAAATGTTATCAAAAGATGAAACACAAACATGCAATAATCCTTATTTTAAAAATTGATTTATAATAATTTAACTCTATTTGATTTTGAACTTTGATTTGTAAAGTTTTATTTTGTCCTCTAGAAAATATTATATGTAGTTTTTCATGCTTTAAAAAACAACACTACAATCAGTGAATTATTCTAGAACCATAGCTTCTATTTTGTTTATTTCCCATCAATAACTATTATTTATGTCCAACAATGTTTCCTCTAATGACTTAGTTTATAACAAAGTTCAGTTTATCCTCAACCTGTAAGGGCTTGGCACATAGTGCCCTTGTTCTCTCATGGATTTGGTAATTGTTATTTTTTTATGGATTGTGTTATTATTATTTTTTTGATAAGGTAAATATTTTTAATTGGAGCTATGAACTAGAGCTAGAATATAAAAGAGTAGCTTAATTCTTGATAAAACAAAGATGCAAAAATAAATAATAAAAGTTAGAAACTACAAACGATGATAAAAACTAGTTATAATGACGAAATTATAAGGTCAAGTGAGGCAAAGTAGAGTGATAACAGGTCACCAAACCTTTACCAATAAGCGGTGACCAAATTATAGGAGGGTCTGAAGTCCTTCAGTGAGACTTACACCAAACCAACTTGTGTAGGACCATAAAATCATGACTGAAATAAAAACCAATTAAAAAGAGATCAGACTGTGACTAAAGGCTAGTCTTCTCTCACACATTGAAAGAAGGTCCTTCATTGTCCATTAGAATAGTGTTATTATTCTTTATTTGATAATTTCTACTTTTCATAGATTATAAAAAAGAATGAAGATTTTAAATTTGTAGAAATAATTTTAATATGTTTTAAAAAGGTATATTTGATTTTGAATAATAAAATATGTATAATAATAAAAATATATATTAAATCAATTTTAATAAGAATGTTGATGAATTTAATATGATTGACAAATAATGTCAATTATATTTAGAAAAGAAAATTTGATCTCTCTTCCTTATGATTGAAATAAAGGCTTGTTTTTGTACTCCTCACCATTTATCTAATCATTTGAATATAATATATGTACATTATTATTTTATTTAAACTAAAATTCTACTTAAAAACTATTAATTTTTCTAAATCCTATTAAAAGTTTAAAAATTCTCCCCCATTATTCAAAGAATTAACAACAAAACACCTTTACTTAATTTATATTGCATTACTTATTTTATGATATAATTTCAATTTGGTTTTATGCATATGGAAAATGTTGTCATTTTGTTAATGTATATTTATATTGAAGATATTATGTTTATTTTATGTTTTATTAATTGCATTTTTACTTGTAAAATTAAAACTGGCTAATATTGTTACAAGTTTAAAATATTCCAGCAACATATTATGTTTTAGGTGAGTGGTTCATTTGATGTTGATGTATTGACAAAATATGTTTTTATCTATTGGATTAGGTTTTTAATTCACAATGGTGAATAAGTTAACATTTTGGATTTATTATTGGGACCATCAATGAGATTCACTCAATAGAAAAAGAAACTATGTTTTATATAGGTGTCATATTTCTGAGAACGATAGGTATACCAATGAATCATAATTATAGTAATAGAAATATGGATAATGTTTAATCTTAAAATTTTAGATTTGGGGTATCTAAGGTTAAGAATATATAAATGAATAAGCATCAGGATGATAAACAAATCCATAGCAGACCAATTAATTGCAAAGCTTAAATAGAACATATACTAAATTTATTATGTTAATATATGCTAAAAGTAAAAAAGTACAACTATACTAGATATTGAAATGATAATAAAAATAAATACTTAGTTGATTATGATGCTAATATAAATCTAGATCTGGAATAGGAAGGAAGCAAACTAACCAAATTCTATATTTTAGTGCATTTGTAGCCTCAGACACTTGTGTTAACCTTGGATAGTTGCATCGATTCTAGTATTAAGGTTGGATGTAGGTGTCTTGTACATAATGCTTGTTAGAATAGGATGCAACCACCTAGATGCTTCTGAGTTTTTTATCACCTTCACTCTAGTGTATTCAGAGCTAGGTCATGGACCATTGCTCCTTATCAAATAACAAAACCCTAGTTCTTCCTCCTCATAGTGGCTATGAAAAAAATGGGTTAGTGGGTGCCTAAAAGGCCCCTCATTTAATGAGTGTTGCCTACATAATCAATACTTCAAAGAGGGCCTCTGACTTTTGTAGTTCTCCCCTATGTGTTGGCTTGTGTGAAAATCATGCAAAATGTGAAAATCAAGTACAACAATGACCTAGCTTATAACTTGGAAAATCAAGCTCTTGAGCTACTCCTTCAGTGATTTAGACCTATATATGTGTTGTTCCTATGATTGATATGAGAATAGAATAAAATAAGAAAGTTTTGCTTTATCGAGTGCTTGGTTGAACACTTTATAAGTTGCCTTGGTCTATGCTAGGTGTAGGTTAAGTATGAATGGGGGTTGATCTTTTATTTATACCAATTCCTTTAAATAATAACTCACATTAAACTAATTAGGTTGGAAATTATGATATGTTTCATTCATAAATTAGATGACTTTCAGGGTATTAGACACTTATGTCAGAGCAGGACACCTGTGTCAACATAGGTGTATGTTTAGGATGCAAGTGTCCAGGGAGAAGGAAAATAGATATAGCCTTAGAACTTGTAAAGGCATAAGATAAATAAGTTTTAAGAATTATGGGAAAGATAGAAGGCCTAGGTCATCAACATAAGACTATTAGACTATGATATTGGTCAAGGGGCACAAAAGAGAGTAGATGTAAGACTTGTGGAAGCAAGAAAGGTCTAAAATTGAGAGGAACAACCAAGGTCTCAGTTTTCCAAGTGTACAAGGCTAAGGTTTTATATAATTCAAAAATAGTGTCTATATTTCCTCCCCCCCTTTAATCTAGTAATGAAATTGATAGTTTAAAAGAAAGGAATGCATACCTGGGTGTGTATAACACACCTTGTCTTTACTTGAGTCCATCTTCAGTGCTTTGTGTTGGTGATTGACCTGAAACCAAAATCATTTTACAATACATAATCAATGCATATAATCTAAAATTTAAAGCATTTGAAATGATTGAAATTGATAGAGTAAGGTTTAGAAGTACACTTATTTATCGATGCAACCACCTTGCTTATTGGCAATTTAATTTGAAAGATGTATCATTATAAATCATTGAAAATGAGATTAAGAAAAATATATAAATATGGAAAATGTATATATATAATAATATAGATAGAGATAGAAAAAGATAGGAGAGTACATGCTTTCAACCTTGGAGTGAAGATGAATTGTCACTCGGCAGTTGAGACTACCTTCACTATGAAACCCAATCATACTTATAGCTTGGTGAGTTTAAGTGGGCCAACTCAACTCACACTATCAAACTAGTGATGTTGGATGATATAATCAAGTCCAACCTAAAAAATTGGCAAGACTAAGTGATTTAATCATCTCAACCCTGTCAAAAGGTGAATCAACTATTGCAATATATTGACTCAATATAGTTCATAAAAGTACAATCTAGTGGGTGGTGGCAGTCTTTAAAGTATTTTAAATTTGAAATTGGTTTGATTTTACAATATTAGGTTCATATTACATAACATATGCACCTTAAATATGTCTCATGTTGAAATTGTGTAAAATAATGATACCAATATATGGAATTATGTCACAAATGTGTATCTGAATCATATAAAAATGTGTTTTGGCCAATTTGAAAATTTGAACAAGTGTGGAGAAAAGGATTCCCAAGCATTCCCCCATTATAAAGAGAGAAATCTAAAAATTGATATAAGTGCTAATGTGGAGAACATGTTTCCAAAACATGCCCCCATTGTATATTTAAAACTATGAATGTGTATGTGGAAGCCATGCCTCTATGACATGCCCCCAATGATATTCGCCCCATTCCCCCCCGTCCCATGAGATGAAGGAAGAATAAAAATTGATAGTTACCTCACCTCAAAGGGATAAGATAACTATATAGTTGTGAATGAACCCTGTATCATATACGAGAATATGTATAGGTAAATGTATCATTGAAGTGCATAAAGTGTGATCATATCAAGGCCTAATATGCATGATGAGGATCGTGGAAATATCCATATAATATCAGTCTAAAATCGATAAGCAATTCAAGCACACACACAAGAGTATTCAAAAGTAAGTCAAAAATCAATGATCCAAGGAGACCACAAACAAGGGGCATGTTCAAATGCTTCATGATCGAATGGACATGATTTACTCTAATGTTCAATAAAATCAAGAATGATATATTCAAATGTCCATACAACAAACAATGACATATTCAAATTTTAAAGAAGTAACAAAGATACGGGGGGCACAAACAATGGAGCATATTCAAATGCTTAAAGAATAAGACAATAGCAAGGCAAGACACTCAAAGAAGTGCATAAAGGCAATGACAAGAAACCAACATAAACATATCATAGTAGCCCATGGATCCAATGTGTTAGCAAAAACTGTCATATACATAGCATATCCAATATACTATAGAAGATATAAGCATGGATAAAAGGCATGTAAGTACATATATGAGCTCAAAGCATGATAATGTAAAGTGACCATAGAATATATAACCTAGAAGTATAATGATCATAGAGGTGGATGCCCCCAACGTCCTAGTGATGTTAGGAGAGGGAAATCCCAGCATCCAAAATTCATAGATCATGTATCTATAAATGTCTATATCACACTTAAATAGAATTTTGAAACACATGTATATGCAAAAGTAACTGATATTTTATCCATCAACATGTAACTAACACATAGATGCCAAAAATATTTTTTGATTTTTGAGTGTTTTTTTTTTTTGTGGTATTATTGGAATATGGAAAGGAAAAGACTATCCTACGATGCCATCCAAAGGGTGATCATATCTATCTCCCCACTATGAACCTAGTGTAATAAATTGGTGATTCTATCAAGGAGCATGTGTAGGAGTAATATTTGTCATTGTAGTATTTTTTATGCTTTGCATATATAAAATAAGACTTCATGATGCATTAGATAAGACAATTTATTTAGGTTTTTGTAATAGTGTATTAGCCGATGTTGTGTTATTTGTATGATAGATGGGATAAGCTATACCTTGTTCATGTTTTCCCAACCCTTATCCCTTGTATCCATATTTTTTTCAATAGAGAAGGCCAAAATCAGGTTTATAGGATTGTGGCATAGGGTTATTTGTTTTTTAGACCATTTCATGATGTTTGAAAGGATTAGTATCCATTGGACATGTGTAAATACATCCCTGATGGATAAATTTTAAAGAGGCATGCAAATTAGATGGAATTGCATGTATTTCATGTATCTAAGGCCATACCAACAATATATTATAGTTTGCATCATTTGGCATAATTTGGCATAAAGTAGGTAATGTATGGGGACCTACAGTAATAGTAGATGGTATACATCCATATACTTGTCATGAAATATTATTAAATCCCTTTATGTTCATATTAGGTCATGCCAAATCTAAAGGTCCAATGCCAATTTTTGAGATAAAATATATGTTGCAAATTCTGAACCATGAACCATTATCTTCAGGTACTCATTTTACTATTTTATTACAAACACATGTTTGGATGTAGAGTGGCAAACAATTATTTATAAAATGTTGGGGTGGTAAATCCTCTTTTTAAAAGTATATATTATGCCCATTCCCTTTAATGAAGTTTAACATGAAGGCCACACGTGGTGATTTGACATTATGTGGCAAGGTTGTCATATGTAATGTTATCACAAAAATAACTTTGTAAATTGGTGACTTGTGTAACAAGTCTAATAATGATATTTTATTCATGGATTCATTGTATGTCTTTAGAATTTTTAGCATATGTTCATGTTGGTTTTCTTGATTTCGAGAAGGAAAGTATGTTACTTAAGGCTAATATTGATAAATGATATTCTTTTAATACACCTCTTTATAACCAAAGGTAATAATGTTTGTGTTGCATGTTAGATTTTGCATAATATCTATGAAAGTAGCCAATGTTATGTCACTTGGTACTTGAGCATCATGTAATGCCTCATATAGGATATCTTTATAGGTAGTAAAATTCTTTAGAAGCTTGAAGATTAAAATCTTAGGATACATGCCACCTGATTTATCAATAAAGGCATTTTCAAGGGTTTAGGTGTAGATGGCATTTGATCTATCTTATTCCTCACTAATAGATTTTACCGAGTAATATATATAGTAAACTACCATAAAAATTATAAATTGGATCCCAAAATGAGTGATAGATGTATCCATAGTGTACATATTAATAAAAAAAGGAAATTTGATTCTTTGCAAATTTTAAATTTTCTTTTTGAAAAATAAGAAATCATAATTTTTTTCATAAAGTAAAAAATTCCAAAGGTAGTTAGGGTTTTATAGATCAAAGATTAGGTTCAGAAAATGTTTAACCCTAAAAATATAGAGCTGGGGTATCTAGGGTTAAGAATATAGAAATGAATAAACACAAGGGTGATAAACATAGTTATAGTAGGTCAATTAATTATAAATCTCAGATATAACATACACTAAATTTATTATGCTAAGATATGATAAAATAGAAAGTATAGCTATGCTAGATATTGCAATGATAATGAAAATAAGTACTTAATTGATTATAATGCTATATAGATCTAGATCAAGAATAGGTACGAAGCGGACTAGAATAGTATTCTAGAATAATCACCAAATTTTGGATTTTAGTGCCTTTGTAGCCTTAACACTTGTATCAACCTTGGATGGTTGTGTCGATGCTAGTGTCTGGGTTGGATGCATGTGTCCTATACAAAATACTTGTTGGAATAGGATTGACCACCTGGATCCTTTTGGGTTTTCTTTCACCTTTGCTCTAGTGCATTCACATTTGGGTCATGGACCATCACTCCTTGTCAAATAGTAAAACCCTAGTTCTTCCTCCTCATAGTGGTTGTGGGTAAAATGGGTTAGTGGGCACATGGTTTTGAGCTTCCCTAAATACCCTTATATCAATTAGCACTACCTACATAGCCAATACTCTGAAGAGGGCCTCAAACTTGTGTAGTTCTCCCTTACGTGTTGGCTTGTGTGTGAATCATGCAATATACGAAAATCAAGTACAATAATGACATAGCTTGTAACTTAGAAAATTAGGCTTTTAGGCTATTACTTCAATACTTCAAACCTATGTGTATGTTGTTCCTATGATTGATACAAGAATAAGAGAAAAAAGGAAAGCTTTACTTTATCGAATGTTTGATTAAATGCTTTATAAGTTGTGTTGGTTTGTGTTAGGTGTAAGTTAGCTATGAATGAGTATTCATCTTATATTTATGCCAATTATTTTGGAGAATAACTTATATTAAATCATTTGGGATGTCCATTAGGATACGTTTCATTTGAAAATTATATGACTTTTAGGGCACTGGACACTTGCATAAAAGTAAGACACCTCTGTTAACCTAGTTGTTTGTTCAGGATGCAAGTGTATAGGGAGTATGAAAATAGGTAAAAGCTCAAAAATTGTAGAGGCATAAGATAAGCATATTTTAAGCATTCTGGGAAAGATAGAAGGCCTAGGTTATCAACATAATACTAGTTAGACTAAGAGATAAGCCAAGGGATATAAGAGAGAGTGGATGTGAGACATACATAAGTAAGAAAGGTCTATAACTGAGAGGAACAACCAAGGTCTGAGTTTTCAAAATGTATGAAACTCAGGTGTTATATAATCCAAAATAGTTTTTATAGATGGTATGATACCAAAGTATAATATATATTAAAATATCGATCAAAAGATATAAGATGCAAGCATTCGTGTAACAATAGCATTCAGATATCCACATAAACACACAAATTTTAAATGATAGTGAGATACATCTAGTCCATATAAAGTAGCTATATGTACTAAATGGTAAGCTATAAATATGTAACTATGTAAACCCATTGGTGTAAGACTCCATCATAACATTTTTATGTCCATTAACTATTTATAATATGTATAGCTCCTACATCTCATCTACTTAAATTATATCATGAGATTCACATGTGGAAGACATGAATATATAAACCTCTAGTATAGGTGGATAATCGTGAGATGTATCATATGACCAAGATAAAGGAAATAATTTTTTTTAATTTTATGACTTGTTTTGTTATTTAAAAAAATTATAATGAAGACACACATGAAGCTATGTATAATATGGTACAATAATGATGCATCAATGAAGTACTAGATGTAGGGGAGCATGACTAATGTATAAGCTAGCCGAAAGCATAATGTCATAGTCATGAATATTCAGATGTGATATAGTAAGTGTCAAATGTATCATATAAAAGGCAATAAGGAACCTAAATCATCAAATGAAATAGTCTATCAAAATAATTGATCTATTTAATATTATGCATAATGAAAGAGATGTTTATACAAGATATTTTCTCATGTTAATGAGGAGACAACTTTTTATCTCCCTATCAACACTTAACTAACGTGATCTCTATATGAGTTTCTATTACAACTAAGTGTACACACACTAAATATGTTATGACTAACTAATAGATTGATACACCACAATCTATGTGAAGTACCAACCTACGATTATCTCCAACATAGTCACCATGAAGAGAGGGTACAAATCTTATAGCACTTCCATATAATTGAGGGTCATGGTCCAGATATATCATATGTATGGAACTCTAAATATGTAGCAAAAATCTTAATTAGTAGATAATTAAGTACAATGAGCCATAAACATGTGTCTAAATAAAAATAAATATGTATTACATCAAAATTATCTCAATTAAAGTATTGAGTTCATTAGTATTTCTCATTATTCAAAAAAAAATATTCATTGTAAAACATCGTTAAGAGGTTGACTTTCTTTGTTAACAATACACTTTCTTAGGGAAGTTTGGTAGTCAAGAATAAGGTCTTCAACCTCATCTTCCCTAAGTGCAAGATGCAACTACATACACATTTCCTAGGCCTTATTTTGCTAATATGTGATGCAAGTTCTTGAGTAGTGATAAATCAATGTAGAGTGTGCTTAGAATTGAAAATGGATGACTAGAAATAGATTGAAAACTTATATGGAGTCTCTTTGATTAGAACCTCTAAGGGATACTTCCCACATACTATTTTTTAAATGCTCATAAATGATGTGTATATATAGGATTTTAATGTTATCAATTAAAGACTCATTAATGTGTGAAATTCAACAAAGAGAAAGGCAAACAACTGATAATATGATCGTAACATTGAAAGGATGATATCACTAGTAAAAGGGCCCAAAAATGTAAAAGGGACAAGAACAAACATTGACATAGAGAGGTGAGATTAAACATGGTCATGGACACATAATAAATAAAATAAAAGAGTTCTATGATATCACACAATGAAGGTTGAGAGAGACAGAAACACACACACAAAAATGTCAATAAGCCCCTAATTCAAGGTGATGACTCTTGTACACAAAACAATACAAAAAACATTGAATAAGAAGCCTTGTACTAAAATTATGTGTTTATAGAGATCAAACACATCAAATAGAATGAAGATAATTCTATTGTATCTAATATAGTTCAATTAAATGAACCATAAAAAATTAGGTAAATTCATATTTGAATCTATACAAAACAAGATCTAACCCTATGGGACGGCACAATGAATCAAGATTTTGTGAAACCTTGAAGGAACATGTCAAATAATTATCCCTAATAAATCAAATCTATCACAGAGTTACTAAATATATAAACCTATAAGGGTTGTAAGATAACATGTGTTCATTGAAATGTATTATAAACCTATGGACTAAGATAATATGTATCACAAATACCCATAAACATTTAACTAGGTAGTTAAAATAGATAAAAAGTAAATAAGACCTAGTAAGTTAATTCATCCACCATTGAAATAGAGAAAAATACAACGTTTAGGCTTATTTGATTATATCTTAAGATATGGTGATATTCGATAGGATCTTAAATTTGAAAACAATGCTCAACAATGATACAAAGATGACCCAAAAAAATTGTGATAATTCAAGAAGCTTCCCCATAAAACTCAAATTTACTAAGAAAAATAAAGTACACTCTATACATGTTTAGAGCTTCAAGTTCCACTTTAGAAAAAAAAAATTAGGCAAGTGAAATATGATTTGATAACTATGTTTTCTTAAAATGGACCTATAAATACATCACTTAGTTTTGTGCACCTTCATTTCAATTTCTAAGAAATAGACTTCTTATATTTGCATTAATTGAGCAGGTAGATATGGAAACCATAAATAAAATAGTATATTTTTATGGGTTGTGTTATAATAGATAATCATTGAGTTATATTGATATTTTTCAATTACCTCAAGAATGTAGATTAACAAAAAACCACTCCTATAATTACAAAAAAATCATTATCTAGGAAAACCAATGAATTGCAATGTATCACTAACAAGAATGTTTTTAATTCAATGAATGCTTTAATGATTGTTTGATTTGTCTTAATACGTGTAAATGCTCTATAGATTACTATGAACTATATTGAATTCCTTCCAATATGATATGACTAAATTAAATAATTTTTTTTGTATATTTATAGATGACTTGAATTCAAATTAAAACCATATTTTCATGTAAATCAATTTTAAATTAAAAAAAATACAAAATGAGGGATAAAGGTCAGATGGGGCAAGGTGTAGAAGAGCCAAAAGATCTCTTTTATGTCCACATATCTAAAGTGTTATTGCACACATGAGATAAAGAAGGCATAACAGAGTAAAATTTGTGGAGGGTGAAGATGACATCTAGAGGGTATTGGAAGAATGTGTAGATACCACTAAAAGCTTATAAATACATCAATAATGATTAATTTAAATCTAGAATCAAAAATTACACAAACATCCTAAAAATATGCAATTTAACCACTAATAAATGCCTAAGGGCATTCCTAGGTGTCTAAAGTCATTAACCATGTAAATCATATGACCAACCTCAGAGTGTATGTAGCTAATACATATATTTTCTTCATTATTTTTTAATAATTATATCTTAATTTTGTTATGATATATATATATGTGTGTGTGTGTGTGTGTGTATATCATTGGTCTTATGATAATATAAATATAATTAAACATATATATATATATATATATATATATATATATATATAAGTTTAATTATATTTATATTATCATAAGACAAATGATGTGTGTGTGTGTGTGTGTGTGTATGTGTATGTATGTATGTGTGTATATATATATATATATATATATATATATATATATATATATATATATATATATATATATATATATATATATATATATGTGTGTGTGTGTGTGTGTGTGTGTGTGTATATGTGTATGTATGTATGTGTGTGTGTGTGTGTGTGTGTGTGTATATATATATATATATAGTTGAATACTTTCACAAGAAATTTTAATTATATTGTTGATTTTTAAAGTAAGTTTAATTATATTTATATTATCATAAGAACAATGATATACATATATATATATATCATTGGTCTTATGATAATATAAATATAATTAAACTTACTTTAAAAATCAACAATATAATTAAAATTTCTTGTGAAAGTATTCAACTATCTAATATACATATGTGATTGGGTTGTAATTGAATTAATCCCACATTGGTAAGAATTGTGCAACAAGGATGATTTAAAAAGCATTACATGTACAAAAAAAAATACTAATAGAAAAGAAGGCTAAAGGATAAGAAGCCCGAAGTGATAGATTATATTCATTATTCTTCTCTTGAGTAAAAAATACTTATTGTAGTTATGTATTAAGTGGATCCCTTTACATTAATAATTATTCATAAAAATCATCTTAATTTAACTTAAAAATAAACATTAATTAAATTTATTCTACCACTAATAAATGCTTAGGCATCATTCTTAGGTGTCTAAAGTCATTAACCACGTAAGTCATATGACCAAACTTTGGGTGTAGCTAATACATGTGTTTTCTTCATAGTTTTTTAATAATTATATCTTATTTTTATTATAATCTAGATATTTATGTATATCATGGGTCTTATGGTAATATAAATATATTTTAAATTATTTTAAAAATAAACAATATAATTAATTTTTTATGTGAAACTTTTCAACTACCTAATATTTATATGTAATTGAATTGTAATTAGGTTAATCTTATATTGGTAAGAATTGTGCAATAAAGGTGATTTATAAGACATTACATTTACCAAAAAAATTGAAAATAAAGAAGAAAGCTAAAGAATGAAAAACCCAAAATGATAAATTAAATTCATTGTTCTTATTTTTAATAAAAAATACTTATTATACTTGTATTAAGTGGATCCCCTTACATTAATGGTTATTCATGAAAATTATCTTAAATTAATTTAAAAATAAATATTAATTAAATTTATTCAAAATAATCAACAATTACTTATTATAAATATAAAAAGTTTTTTTATTTGATAAGGTGAACGCTTTTGACCGGAGCAATGAATTAGCATGAAACACAAGCGGGGGCCTAGTCCCTGCAAAAAATAAGAAAAGCAAAAATAATGAAACAAGATGATGAGAATGGAGGAAAGAAACAAACTCTCACAAGGGGATCATACCATCAAAAAAAAAGACAAAAAAAAATAAAATCCAAATGAATAGTGGAAGAAAAACTAAGGGGAAAAAATGTTGAAACAACATGTTTTCAACCAAACTTCAGCTAGGACAACAAAAATTAAAAAAATGACAGGAGCCAACCAAAAAAGATCTAAAATGAAAGCAGACCGATCCTCAGTTGTCAGCCAAGACCAACCCTCCATCTATCCTAGAGAGATTAACCACATATCAATATAATACATCTCCCACATCTAAAAAAAGATCATCCAAAATCTGTTGAAACCCATTACTAATCAGAGATTAAAAAATATAAATCCAAATCTTATAATCTTTCAAAACTAAGCCATTTGTTTAATTTTTAAATTGATGATACAAGCCTAATCCCTATCAACACTCTTGCAACTAGGAGAGTTCGTTAAGGTAGGGATCAAGATATATCCAAGCACTTAATTTTTAAAGAGGGTATTTAAGGAAGGTCTTGAGCACATCATGCTTTGTCCTGACACATATGTAGGGTCCATCAAGAAACACAAGTAACATATGTGGGTGTATATAGATAGACAAATGGTGAAAAAGGAAATTGAATATGTGTCGAGGTTGTACAAGATATTTGATGAGATTCTCATCAACACAGTCGATAATAAGGATGACCCCAAAATGAAGAGTGTGAAGGTCGAGATCAACATGAATGACAACAAGATCAGCATCTATAATGATGGTGATGGTATTCTTGTGGATATTTAGCAAGAGGAAGGTGTGCATGTGCTCGAGCTCATCTTTGGACATCTCCTTACTTCCAACAATTATGACAACAATGTCAATAAAATCACTAGTGGAAGGAATGGGTATGGTGCCAAGCTCACCAATATCTTCTCTACAGAGTTCATCATCAATATTGATGATGGCAGGAGGTAGAGGAAGTATAAGCAGGTACCAGGGACTATGGGTGTCAACCAAATATATGACAAAATGAAATGTTTGACAAAAATATAGTAGTCAATAATTATATCAAGGATGAGGGCATTTTATTCTCATATATCAGGGGATGGAGAGGAAGGAAAATGAGAAGAAGATAGGATATTGTTTGATAAAAAATTTCAGCAAACAATAATTTTTAAGGAGTGTGATTCCCAAATCTAAGGTTCTAGTGGTTGATTGTATTCTATTTTAGAAAATGAGTGAACCAAAAAAACCAAAGGTGGATCAAATAGGGTATCAAATAATGGTGGGATCTCTATCTAGAAAAATAATTTTTCTTTGGGTGAAAGGCCCAAAATCTATGTTGGAATTGAAGCTGAGATTAGAGGTTCTCTAAAGAGTCTTGACATAGTTCCAAAGTCTGGAACATTAGGGAAAGGAATTGTAGGATGATTTATCAATGTTTGGGTATTGTCTAGGGAAAGGCTCAATCATCTCCATGGCTTCAAGATTTATAGGAGGGGTGGAAGGATTGAATAATGCAACTTCCTCCAAACTGGATTCAAAGAAGCCATCAGAAATGTTGTTGGTAAGGCAAATGCAATGAAGGGAAATCTTCCTCAAGCCTATATTGTAGATCAAGTGAAGGAGATACCCTCGATAGAGATTATATAGGAGAAAGTGGATGAGTATTTTTTTACTCTTAAAGAGGACACATTAATTTGTTGATTCAATGGACTATGGCCTTCTTTAACTACTTTATATTAATGGATTTATGAAAACTAGTCAAATCAATGCAAGATTTCTCTGTGCTCTAAAGTTTTTTAGTAGTTCACTTTCCCAAATAGAAAGATTATTAGAAAATTCTTTTGTATATCCCTTGGTTTTAGGAAAATGTAGGTCTATTTATCACTCCCTAGTTTCTAGAGTTTGATCCAAATTTCCTCTCTATAGCTAAGATACATGTTTGGGTTCATCTTCCTGACCTATACCTCTACATTTTTAGAATGCTTATAAGGAAATAGGTAATGCTTTGGGGTCATTCATAAAGAATGATCATGAGGGAGCTGGTGCAAGATTGTGTACATATGCTAGAATTTATGCAGAGATTGATATGATTAAAGGGGTTTTGAATAAAATTAATTTAAAATATGGTGAAACTCTTCGTGAGAAAACCCTAGATTATGATAATACTGATTTTAGATGTAGTGAGTGTAAAAATACATGTTATCTTGATGCATCTTATCCTCTGGGACACACTTATGTAGGTGAAAAAAGAGAGGGAGAAATCAAAATTGAGAAAATGAAGTGATCTAGATCTGGCAGTAGTGGTTGAATGCTATTTTGAAGATTCAAAAATACAAGAAAATGTGGAATTGAGAGAAAATAAGAAAGGAGAACAAGTTACTCCTACTAAAAAAGTTGTGTCTAATGTGGAGGTAAGAGATGAAGCCCAAAATATTCCCTTGAAACTTTCAGTAGGGGAAGTGAAGAGAGGACATGAATCTAAAAATTTAGATTCAAATAAAGAAATGTTTGAAAATTTGAATATGGAAAGTCAAAATTCAAATAAGAAAATTATGGTAGTGAATCCCAAATAAGGGAAGTGGCAGGGAGTAAAAAAGAAAAAAAGAAAAAAGGGAAAAATGGTTAACCACCTAGAATACTATCCCATTAAATGATGGTTTTGTGTCTATTGTTGGTGTTTGGATGGTAGCAAGCTTTGTTGTTTATTTTGTTCATGGCCTTATGGCTGTTTGGTGCATTTGATTTTTCGTGGCCATGTTGTTTTAGCTTGGTTGGGCTATGTAATCTTATTTTTTGTAAAAACTTTACATTTTCTAATATAGGGCAAGGGGCCCATTGAACCCTGGTATGTATCTAAAACTAGTTTTATGTGATCATTAATCTAGGAAAATGCAAAATATTAAAAAATAATTATCTTTTGTATAGCAAGAAACAAATATAGAAATGTTGGAAAAATAATTTGTAATAATAATTTATCACACATGTAATTATTATAAAACTATTAATGAAATACATTTGTATTAGTTGGAAAAATTAAGACAAAAGTCAAATTTATTATTTTTTAAAGTACCTATGTGGTAATGTTAATCCAAATATGAGGGGGTGGTTGATATTTAATAATACATCATTCTTTTATATACTATTCTATTTTGATTACAGCTTCATATAATAAAAGTTGTATCGCTTTCAATGTGAAAGAAGTTGGGCAATTATCAATTTGTAATTTTTATGCGATTTTCTATAGAACCAAGGTTCGAATTGAAAATGTATATTAATTAAATTTTAATAATAAGTTAGCCTATACATATACATATATGTGTATATGTAGATGTACACACACACACACACACATGTATGTATGTATGTATGTATATGTTGTGTGTGTGTGTATTTTATATATATATATATATATATATATATATATATATATATATATATATATATATATATATATATATATATTGATGAGGGTGCAGGTCAAGTGTAAAACGAGTCAAGAAAAAAAATCTCTTTACAATGTAGAGAAAATTGTGTTAGTGTAACAATAGAATAAAACGGCCTTTGGAACAAAGAACCTACAATAGTTTTGCATTACATGGTGGTCTAAGTTTGAATGCCTTTAAAAAGGGGGAAAAATAGAGAGCAAATAATGCTAGCTTTGTGTAGAAATATTAGCTACATAAAAACCAACAAAATATTTGTGAAAATAAATATGTGTTAATTAATAGATATCTTGACCATAGATTTTTTCAAGTCCAAAAACATTTATGTCTCCAATCAAAATAATAATACAATTTGATTGACATGGCATTATTACAGAGCAAACAACTAGTTTTACTTGGCTTGTCTGGAATAGTTATGTGTCTATCTCATGTAACTTGATGTTTTTTTTTACACTCCCACAATCCACTAAACAGGCATATGAAAGCATCTATTGGTCTCTAAGCCAAAGACTTTGTGTTGAATCATGGCATCAAAACAATAAGGTGTGATTCGAATCAAAGCAAATCTATCAAAATTTAAAAGATGGGATCAGCGGCACAATTAAGCTACTAATCACCAATAGTAACAATTATGCAATAACCCTTTTTTGAGTCATCATGTAGCTGGTAAAATTGTAGGATTTTTTTTTATAAATAATACTTGAGAGCAATACATGTTAGGCTTACCACTTGACTCGTCAGGTAGTGTGCGATGAGCTTAATAGATATTTTTGGTGTGGCATTTGCACATTGACCTTTTTATGGGGCAATTACAAAAAAAAATAGCATAGGTATCTATATATTGGTTGATTCTAGACTATGAGATTAATATGATTAGATTTCTAAATATACAAAAATATTTTTGAGTTTAGTTTTGTTATTTTCATATGTTATGCTTATATTTATTTATTCGCAAATTGGTTTGTTTATTTTTTCCATTTTTGTTTATAAAAAAATTAATAGTGACAATGCTTCAATGATACTACCTATAATATTGGCAATGTATATTTACATTATATTTTATATTATTAAATATAGTATTTATTAGAGATAAAATTATAATAATCATTTTATCCTCTACGTGGCTGCTCTTCGCTAAATTTGAGTCATGGTCGATGCATCATTATTTTTTACAAGGTAATTAATATGCAAACTTCTTGGCCAATTAGGGGGTTGATCAAGTGGTAGAGGGAGTAATTGACAATGTGACCACATATTGGTCGGGTTTGGAAGCCTTTGATTTTATTAATGTGTGAGGTGATGTTTTTTCTTCACACATTTCTTAGATTAAATCATAATTATGGCTCGATATGAGTTTGGGGTGCTTCATTGGGTGCTTGATTTTATGTGTATTTTATTGTGGGATATTATTTAAGTGATTGGACCCCATCATTTTGTTGTCTAGTGCCATCACTTGATGATATTTTCTCTCCTCTATGTAATTTCTTTCATTCAAAAATGGATTATTAAGTTTTCAGCCATGCTTTACTCTCAACAATTATCTTTGTCTATTGAAAAATGGGAACTAACATTCATGATCATGTTTTAGATGCTCATATGTGGCACATTTTATAGCTTCCTTCTTCATCAAACTCTCAAGAAATTTGTGAGATGATTGGGGCTATTAAACTTTATTCCTTTGGACACCTCAAAACTAACGTAGAAGTGGTTTTAATATTCATCAGAATTTTTTTACATGTAGTTCGAGATCATGTTGCACTTTCAAAGGTAGTACGGGTGTTGGTTTGGCTAAGGCTACTCGGTGGGTTATAAAGTTAGTTGGATAGATTTCAAGCAATTTTGGGCCCGCCTTTTCCCTCCTTTGGTGAACAATGTTTGGGATTAATTTTGCTTTGTGTTTTTCATGATCTTGAGGAATGTTATGTTATTATGTTGGAGACCCTTCATCTGTACTCTATTTCTCAATCCATGGTTATTCCCCTAACATTCTCTTTTGACTCTTGGCTGGATCCCATCCCTTCCTCAAATCTCCTACTAGGTTATTTTGAATCTACCAGACTAGTGGAGGTAGCTTCAATTTCTATTTAGGACTTGTGACAAGGTAGAGATCAAAGTTGGTCATAATGTCTTTGTTGGTGGAAGCTGTAGACTTCTCAGGTGGGCCATCACTACAGTCATGTAGCAATATATGTAATTAGCAATGTCCTCTTATAATTCTACTAGTGTTTTTCACTCTGTGGTAGATGATGACTGTACAGGCATGTCGTGCAAAAAATCCAAAATCAAGCTTCTTTTCTAGACGTGTTATCTTTTTTAATAAGTTTTTGGAAATCTTGTTCCTTTAGACATTTAGTTTTATGTATTATGGGTGTGCATGCCTGTTGGGTTTTTATTTGGTTTTTTTTTGGCTTCGTAAGTGGATCGATACTGTGATTTTTCTAGTTCTCCCTTGGTTTTTGTTTTGTTTGACTTTTTGTAAATCTGGGGTGAGGGCCCATTATCCTCTAATCTATCAAAAAAATATTAGTTTTTTTAAATTTTTATGCTAATGGAACATAATATGTAATATGTATTTCAGAGTATAATAATTTATATATTATTGGCACAATCTATTTGTAATAATATATTATGTTTGTGTGTGTGTGTGTGTGTATGATGCAATGACGCTTACTGATTCACACATCTGATCCATTTATCAATTCATGTGTCAAATGGTATACTTAAACTTATATTTTATCTCCATATGATTGAAATAGAAAAAATAATGTTAATTATATTAAAAATATATCTATATATGACTTATGTTCTTTTTACAATATTTTGTGAATAGTTGATCAGGTTTTCATTTGAAAAAAAAGAAAAATAAAAGTATGATAAAAATAGTTTTTATTTTTTTTTAAATGTAAAGGGTTGTGGTTGGTGGGATGAAGATGACTAAATGTGTTTTTTGTTATCAATCTGATAGGATTTTATTACTAGGTTATTACTTGGATCAGTTTTTGTTTTATTACAAAATAAGGTATCAATGAAATGTTTTCCCTATTTTTTTTAATTTTAATATCGTTAATTATTGAAACATGCAGCATTTTTCATGGTGATTGATAGTCGAGGATTTGAACAAGTTCTAAAAAAATAGTTAAGTATCATTAATTATTAAAAGATGCAACTTTTTTCATGGTGGCTCATAGCAGTTCTAAGCCCTTTCAAATGCTTTTCAACACTTAATTGATTTTTTATGTTTACTCTGAGCCATGTGTTGCTCTTCTAGTAGTTTTAGCCCTTTTCAAAAATCTTTTAATGACTTAGTCAATTTTCAAAAAAAAACTTGGTAAACCTCCATGTTAGCAAAGATTTGATCAAGTGGGAAAAGTAGTGGACAAGCGGGATGCTTCCACTTGTCATAATCCTAGTGACCCAAAGTCTTGGAACTATTCATATAGTTTAAATCCCTCTAAGCTAATGTGTCATCAATATTATGCCACATGGCATAATCCTACTACCCCACTCTCCCAGATATTTTTGTACATCCTAGAGAATTGTCAAAGCTTTTGAGCTAGCAGGTGAGAGGGATAGGCACCACATGGTGCAATCCTATTGCTCTATAGCCTCAAGGTGGTCTATGTAAATAGATTAAATTATTAGAGTAAGAAAGCTAGTAAGAGGAATAAACAACATCCATTTGATGTCACAACAATAAAGGAGTGAAAAAGAGCCATGTGGAAGTGGCAAGCCCCGAGCACATAGCGATAAGAGCGCCTAATGAAGAAGAGAGCACTAGTTGGCACTCAACAGAGCCTAGCCAGTAGGACTTGAGAAAAGGGTAGGCAAGGAAGAAGTTTCCATGTGGTCTAGATGACATATATATAACTTATCTTGAAGTGATTGGGGAGATGATGCATGGAGGCCATAGACTATGGTTGGGGCTCAATGGGTTAAAAGGGTGATGTCACCAAGTAACAAATGAGGTAGTAAATGAAATAGGGCCACATCATCAGTGCATGAGCCTAAATTTGATGGCCCATTTGACTATCAAAATCATCAAAAGCCATGATTCAACTTTGCACTCAATTTAAATTATAAAAATTAAATTGTAGATTCATTTCTCACTAAGAAATGATCAAGTGGGAGGTAAAATTCAATGCAAAACTAAAAAATGGCACCCAATAAAACATGGCATGCACATTAGAGTTAAGCATAGGACATAAAATACAAATCCAACCTTAAAGAATCATGGTGTGAAAATATCCAAGAAGTAGCATTGAAAGTAGAGGCAGAGGAATTAGGCCCAAATCTTCCAAGGTAATAAGTGTTTCTCTTAATTTCCACTCATTTCTTAATTTGGAAGAAATAAACTAGTAAAAGTGGTGTGTAAAGGAATACCTAATAAAAGTGCATGCATGATCCAGATGATGATGAGAAATTCTCTTTGGCTTGGAATGAATAACCTACAAATAAAAAATAAACTATGAAAGGGGTTGTTAGCGAGATAGTTGAGTGGACTACCTAGCGTGAGCTAGATCCAAGAAGTGTGTGCTTGCTTAGAAGCTATAAATCCACTATTGATAATAATTGAGTTAATATAAATGAAAATAAAGAATAATTGCATTCAATAACATGAAATTAAATACATGCAATAAGAATAAAGTAAAATGCTTTTTCAAATAAAACAATTAAATGTAACAAAAGTAGGTCAATACACATGCTAAGGTAGCTGGGGTTAGGTTCAAAAAATTAGGGAAGACTTTGTGAACAGACAGGAACACAGAAAATAGGGTTTGGTTGGGGTTAAGGGGATAAGAATTTCTTATTATTTTCTACCATAGTGACCATTATTGGTTGGGTTAACCATCAGCAGTTGGGATGACTGTCAGTGGTTGGGTAACCATCGATGGTTGAGGTGATCACCGATGGTTGTGCTGACCGTTAATAGTTGCCTGTGTGTTTTTAAAAATGATCAAAAAAGGAATTAAAGATTAGATAAATGGATAGGTAAGGATTTGAATATGAGCCTGGTCAGAGATGGGAACATATGATATAAGTTTATTAGGTCAAGAGGGTTATAAATGGAATAAAATAAATAAGTACAAAGTTACCTATAACTTACTAGATTGTTGATGGCAGAAGGTTGGAGTAATTTGGCTAGAGTGATATTACTTTGGCCTTGAGAGCAACTCAGATAGAGGTTTGGATCTCTGTTACTACTACTTGATTATTGAAGGAAGATTGGATACCTATGTGGGAGGAGATTTGATAGCTTGGATGCGGATCCATATTCACCTCCTACTCTTCTCCTTTTATAGGATGAAGTTGCTAATTGGGTAGAAGGAAATTTCTAATTACAATGCTTTATATTTGGTTGGCATCACATAAGGTGGACATACTAATTTATGCCATACTTATCTCATACACATCTGGAAATGCTTTTAAAGTAGGTTGAAGACCTAACTATCGATGGCCAAGTATCTAAGGTAATTTGGTCAAGAAAGGGGTGTTTAAAAGGTTAATTTAAAGTAATTAAATTAGTGGTTTAATGGTTTAAGTTAGTAAATGAGTTTAGTTAACTAGGTGGTCAACTAGACTCAAAGTCTAATGGGTCAAGGGGGATTGTAAGGCAATTCGACATCTAAAACTATTGTGTGCAGTTTTTGAGTGTCTACATTTTTCCCCTTTATATTATGCAGCCTTGAAATGACAAGGTATAGAATAAAAATGGATTGCTAGTCTAGGTCTGATTTCCCTAAGTATGGGAGGGGGTGTTCCCCCTCAAACTAGGAGTTGATGAGACGAAACCAAAATCAGATTAGGGTTTGATAAGTGGTAGATGGTGAGTCATGAGGTGGGTGACAAAAAGGGTTGGGCATTTGAAATGCAAACATTCACACAAAATACAACTAAGTACGATAGTCAAGATCACACAAAGACTAAAGTTTCCAATGTTAGTTAAAATAAGGTGGGTTTTAGAGGGATGGATGATAGGGGTAACTGGTCCATAGTGTTGGTCATAGCTGATCAGATCATTCTTATCAAGCCATCTAGACAAGGTTAGTGTTTTCATAGGTATCTAAGGTAGAAAGTGCTCTCTTGCAAAACACAAATGGTTTAGTCATGTACAAAGCGATGTGAATGTGCAACAATTCAACATGGAAAGTTTGGTTGGTATGATTAAAATGGCCAAGCAAATTTGTCACAAAACATGCAAATAGTTTGGGTAAAAAATGGCCAATGTTGAGGTGGATGTGGTCAAATGGTTGGTCGGAGAAGGGTAATCTCTGAAAGTGTAAGTGGTTGGTTGGGTGAGAAAAGGTGACCTCCAAAAGTGAGAACCTAGATAGGGTGCTTAAAATTTTAAAAATGTTGGGGATCCTGATCATTGATGGTCAGGGGTTTCTAAGGTTGACTGTCGATGGTTATCCTAACCATCGAGAGTCAAGGAATAACCCTAAAGGCCTAAGGCATAAAAAGTGAAAAGTAAAAGTCATTTTCACTATTGACTTTAGCAATTTATGCTCTAGTATTTTTATTCATTTTTTACATTTTGCATTGAGCGTGTTGAGGTGGAGTTGAGTGAGTGGTTGAGCGTGTGTTTAGGTTTGACAGAGTGTTGATTGAGATGGAGGGTGGATGAGGGTGCAGCTAAGAAGTTGGATGTGGGTTTCGACTTCATCAGTGATAACAAAATAAGGTAGGGGAGTTTTGAATTTGATAGGTAGTTGAAATGGTGTTTCTTGAAGTTTTAATTGAGTCATTTTAAATGAGTGTGATGGTAATGTGGAATTAGTTTAGGTAGGTTTTAGGGGATGTTTGCCCTAATTTAGTGTCAATGTGAAATTGGTTAATTTAGTTGGTGAAATTGAGAGTAGAAGGGTGTTTTAGATAGGTAATGAGTTGTGAGAAAGGGTTAGGTAGGTTAAATGTTGGATTAAGGTGATTGGTGTGGTTTTTAGGTGAGAAATGGTAGAGGGTTTTGCCATCGATGATCACATACAGTGATTGTCGATGGTTTAACCTGACTGCCAGTGGTCAAATAACAGGATAATAAGACCTTAGAGGACCATTGATGGTTCACTGAACCATCAGTGGTCTAAGGGTGTTATGTAAAAATAGTATAAAAAGCTTTGGAATTTGTTTAAAGTTTTGAATTTGCTAAGGGTTGTAAATTTGTTAAATTTTTTGAAATTTTTGTTGAAGTGTTGTAAAGTTGTGTGAAGTGGTTTAAGAGGAGTTTAAATTTTTTTTATTTAGAATGTTTTAAAGGTTAAAGCTTGCAATAATAATTTTTTTGTGTGGTTAAATTTACATGAAGGTATAAGTGGTTTACAAAGTTTTGTAAGTTTGTAAAAGTGGTTAAAGTTTAAAAGGGTTATTAAGGTGTGTATAGAAGTGGTTAGAGTTAGAAAGGTGTGTTAAGGTTTGAAAGTTTTGTTAAAGCATTGAATATTTGTATTAAGTGGTATAAAAAGGTCAAAGGTAGGTTTGATAAAATGAGATGTTTTTAAAATGGTTGACAGGTATAGTTAGGTAGAATAAATGTCAGGTATGTAAAATAGTGTGTTAGGGTTGGTGTTGAATAGTAAGAGTGAAAGTTATGTGGAATAGGGCAATTGTTTGTGATAGAAGCAATGAGGTATTTTACAATTTGTGTGGATAAAAGTAGAGGTTTGGTTGATTGATAGAGGTAACATGGTAGATGTGATGGGTTAGATTATAATAGGTTAAAAAAGGTAGTTGTAGGTTGGTAGGGAACTCAATTTATAAAACTAAGTATGCATGCTAATGTGATTGTTGTGTACGCACTTTACTAGATTTAGATGAAGGACCCAGTCCCTACGATCTTTGTAAAGGTCCATGATGGGATGATCAATGATGAGTGGAGACACATGGATGAAGTTGGCCTAAGGGCTATGAGACACTATCGACACCTATTACGGGATGCATCTATGATCATGGCTCTCATCAACAGATGGGATCTGAACAAAAACACATTTTTATTATTGACTAGGGAGATGATCATCCTATTAGAGGATGTGCATAGGATTACATGGCTACCAATTTGAGGGGAGCCTATTTATCACATAGAGAGCGAGGAGAGGGACTACCACATGAATTTGATATATAGAGCAGATCAGGTCCATGCCAAGTATCATGCAGGTGGTGTTTGTTATGGGCCACTATACCAAAGGGCTCTAGGGGATAGATGATTACTTATGATGATGATGATGGCCAATTTTCAAGGTGAGACTGTCACCTTATAGGGTCAGGTGGTGACACTGATTGGAGAGTGAGATCAGATGAGGATCTCTCTTGGGTTAGTGACTCAAGAGAGAGAATCATCAAGGTGAATGGTAGGAGTGGTGGTAAAACTAGTAGGGGCACTTATAGGAGGACCATATATGAATTATATGACATGATACTTATCCATCATTGAGGACTTGAGATATTATGAGGTGATAGTACTAGCACAGCTACCATTGGAGCTCTAATATGGAGAGTATAGGGCTAACTTAGTAGGTGGTCCATATATAGCTACTCTAGGATAGTGGGCCTCTATAGTGGGGTAGGCAAGGAGATCAGGGGGACCACCACCAGATGGTAGTATAGGTATAGGTGTAGGTGTAGTTTTAGGTGCAGGCGGGGCTAACATTAGTGGTGCCCCAAGGACCTGATATATGAGATTATATGATGTATATGTTTTTGATTTTGATACCAACCTATGTGTCAATGACTTGAGATGTATATGAGAGAGAGATATTTTATACATTATTACATGTATTTCTTATTAAGGATTGTGTACTCATTGACATGTATTACTTTAGATTATGATGTATATGATGATGAGGTTTGATGATGATTATGGATGTCTATTGATGTTGATGGTTTTCATGGTTGTTTTGTTTATTTGATGTTTTGAGATATTGATGGATGATGTTTATGAAATTTATGGCTCATTAGTTTAGGTATTTGGTAATGTTTTTGGATGTTCATGATGTATGTTTTGTTATGATGAAATGATAGGTTGTTCATGCCCTATTCTCTGTGAGATGATATGTAGATTTATAGTTTTAGGCATGTGATGTTTTTCATTTATGGATGTGATGTTGATGATCATGGATGATTTTATTATGTTATATGATGATGTGATGTAGGAATTGAAACGTGATTTTGATGAGATGTGTGATCTTATGAGGAATATTTTAATATGTGTATAGTTCAGGTGATGTTTGAGATTATACATACTGGATGATGTGTTTGTTCATAGATGTGTTTGTGGACATGTGATTGATGGTTTGTTTGATGATGTGTGCTTATATGATGATGTGTTTCATAGAGAGGATTATATATGATGATAGGAGTATGGATATGTGATAGATGATTTAGTCATGGTTGTTTAACATGTGATGTGCTGATGTTTTAAATTATTATTATGTTTATGGGAAGTAGCGAGATGACATGGTATATGATGTTTATTTATATGGTGTGGTTTATGTTTTTTATGCTATGATAGATGATTATTGATATAATGATAATGATTTGGCAATGTGATTGTTGATGTTTTATAGTTTTGATGTTTTGTTCATGGATGGAGAGGGTTCATAATGTTATGATGTAGATGGATTATTGCATTGATGAGAATGATGTTTTGAATGTTTTGACATGATATGTGATATGGGGAGATAATGAAAGCACATAAATTAGGTTTAGATAGCACACTAAATTTAGAAAAGAGAGAAGAATTATGAGACATATGTCCACATGACCTAATAAATAGAGGGTAAGAAAAATACATGATGTGTTCATTGGTAAGGGCCTAACAAAACTAAAGTTCGATTGACATAATGAAAATAAGCCTTTTGAATGCTTTGCATGAGCATGATTTAATTAAAATAGAAGGTATCTTGATCACTTTGTGTCAAGTAAGCTCATAATCCCTTGATTTTTGAGAGGGTATGAATGGAAAGTAGGTGATAGGTTGAAGTGGGAAATGGGTGATAGGGTTACCTAATATGGGTTAGCCTGCCCCTTCTATAGGTGACTAAAGAACCATAATAGACAAGTCCATGTCTTAATATAATGTGTAGACTGAGTGATACAAAAAGTCTACTAATGCCATATATAAAAGTTGATTACGGCTTGCTTTTATTTTTACATAGGGTTGCTTGTTACTTTTGTTGTTTTGATAGGTTGGTGAAGATGATCAATGTGAGAAGCTTCAAATGATTATTTTGACAAACTTAACTTATCCATCCCTCAAGGGAGTGGTCTAAATTTGGATTTTTAGAGTTGTCCTCTAAGGGAGCAATCTATCTTTAAGCAATTTAGTTGTTGGGCAACCATCTTTTAAGGGACTAATCTATATTTAATAAATTTATGTTAGTGTTTAGAGCACTGATACCAGTTGTTAGGATCTTAGAGTATAATTGATTACTTTTGTATAAGCAACTAAACATGAAATTAAACCAGAAGTAATAAGTAACTAGAAATTAGAAACAACAAATAATAGGAGATATGAGAAACAACCAATCTATATTAAACTCTTCCAAAAGGAAATACAATGAAGAAATCTCTTTCTCCTCACACCTCTTGGATGTACAGTAATTCTTTCTCAAGATTTCTCTCTCTCTCTCAATCAATTACAATCAACTCAACTATTGAGTTGTTCCCTCTTCATTACAATATAGCCCCATGGGTCTCCTAAATAGAACCCAAAGCAAACAATAATTAGAAATGCAGACTCAAGACTAATTTTAGTCTTTACATTCAAACTAATTATTCTCCTAAAATTAGAACAATTCTGGAAACGCACAGATGACCGATGCCGACTGACCCCTAACTGATGTCAGTTACTGTGTAGCTGGAGATAACTGATGTCGGTCAACCCATAATTGATGTCGATTGGTTCTGACTGATGATGATTACTATGTAACCCAACAACCTCCACATTAGTGCATCAGTGAAGCTTTTAGCTCCACAACTCAATAATCTCCCACTTGGAGATAAATAGTTGCACCTGTACCTGTACAGCAACATCCTTTAATTTGTTTCTAGGTTGTTTCTCCCTCTTCAAGTTCAATCTTGAAGACCAACAAAATTTGAATGAAGGTTCAACTTCTCCTTTATTACCGGCTTTGTTAACATATCAGCAGGGTTCTTATCCGTATGGATCTTTTCCAGCTTCAACTGTCCATCCTCCAATACATGTCTAATGAAGTGGTACCTAATCTATATATGTTTGGTTCTTGAATGAAAGGCTAAATTCTTTGCCAAATGAATTGCACTTTGACTATCACTGTACAATCTACAACTCTCTTGCTCCTTTCCCAACTCTTCCATGAATCGAATCATCCAAATCATCTCCTTGCTAGCCTCTGTGACTGCAATGTATTCTGCCTCTGTAGTAGACAAGGCAACAACCTTTTGTAACTTTGAAATATAGCTAACCGCCATTCCACCAATAGTGAACACATATCCTATGGTGTTTCTCCTGCCATTCAAGTCACCTACCATATCCGAATCTACATACCCATGTAGATAAGTGTTTGACCCTCCATAGCATAAATGCCTACTGCTGGTCCCTCTTAGATATTTGAGAATCCATTGAACTAGTTTCTAGTGTTCCTTTCCTGGATTGGCCATAAACTTGCTAACAACTCCCACTGCTTGGGCAATATCAGGTCTAGTACATACCATTGCATACATCAAGCTCCCAACTACTGAAGCATATGGAACTCTACTCATGTACTCAACCTCATCATGTGATTTAAGACACTGTTCTTTGCTCAAATTGAAGTGTCCAGCCATAGGTGTGCTTACTGGTTTTGCATCTTGCATATTGAACCTCTCCAACACCTTATTCACATAATCCTCTTAAAACAAAATGAAACTGTAATTTTTTTTGTCTCTCTTAATACTCATGCCAAGGATTTTCTTTGCTGCTTCTAAATCCTTCATGGCAAATGTGTGAGCTAATTTTACCTTAAGCTCAGTAATTTCTTGCATGTGTGAACCTGCAATGAGCATATCATCTACATACAGTAACAAGATAATATAACTACCATTATCCAATTTATTAAAATAAACACAATGGTCAGATTGACATTTACTAAAGCCATGCTCTGTCATAAACCTGTCAAACTTTAAATACCATTGTCTTGGAGCTTGCTTAAGACCATATAACCTGGCCTTATGTCTCACTTGTCCATTCTCTCCTTCCTTTAACCTGTAAACCCATTTGTTTTTTAGTGCTTTCTTTTTGGCTGGCAACTCAACCAAATCCCACGTATGGTTCTCTTCCAAGGAATCAATTTCCTCATTCATGCCATGCTCCCACTATTTCCTGGATTCTACCTGCATTACCTCATCAAAACTTTTTAGTTCTACACCATCAGTGAGCAACAAGTAGTATAAAGAAGGGGAATAATGAATTGGAGGTTTACTGACCCTTTCAGACCTCCTTATGGGCATTTGAGACTCATTTATAGCTTGCTGTCTGCCCAAATTTCCTGACAGTGACCGATCCCAATCATCTCTGACCGATGCCAGTTTGCACTTGACCGACGTCGATTCCACCTGACTGATGCCACCAATGTTGGTTTCTACCTGACCAACGTTAGTTTCTACCTGAATGACATCGGTTTCCACCTAACCGACATTAGTTTCCACCTGATTGACGTCGATCTCTGTGTTTTCTTGTGAGCGATGATTTTTACCTACGAGCTCATTTTGGATCATAACTTGTTCCAAATCAAGATTGCCCTACCCAAAATTATTCAGCCTCTTAAGCTGATCACTATACATCACCTTCTCATTGAAAACCAAGACTTTCCATTTCTTAAATGTGTCAAAAACATCAAATTTCCTCTTTATGCAATAAACCCATACCTTTCTTGTAGCATCATCAATGAAAGAAACATAATACTGTGATCCTCCAATAGAAGCTACCTGCGCTGGTCCCCACACATCTATGTGAACAATCTCTAACTTGTGCTTCTTCTTTGTTGACCCAATTTTGAGAAACTTCACTTTCTTCTATTTCCCAAAAATACAATGCTCACAGAAATCTAGATCTATGCTTTTCAAATCTAAAAGCTTACCTTTTGACTTAAGAATATTCATTCCCTTCTCACTCATGTGACCAAGCCGATAGTGCCACAACTTTGCATCTACATCTGAAGTAGATAAAACAGAAGGAGAATAATCAGTAATACAAGTAGATAGATAAAGTGTACCTACTCTCTTACCTCTTGCTAATATAAGTGCACCCTTGAAAACTTTCCAAGATTCTGTTGTGAGAGTTACTGTGCAACCCTCATCACCCAACTTTCTTGCATAAATTAGATTCCTCTTTAGGATGGGTACATGCATGACATCCTTCAACACCCATGTGTTGCCATTCTACAATTTCAGCTGCACTTTTCCTTTGCCAACAATTTGACAAGGCTCATCATCTCCTAAATAAACCTTTCCAAAGTCTCCATGGACATAATCATTGAAAAATTCTCTATTTGGGGTTGCATGGAAAGAGGCACCAGAATCTAAAACCCAAGATTCTACTTTATCTAAGGAAAATATAAGAGCATCTTGTACAACAATACCTGCATATTTTGCTTCTTTATTACCTTCATGTTAATTTTATTTCAACCAACAATCTTTCTTTGCATGCCCTTTCTTTCCACAATTTTAGTAGGTTATACTTCCATTTTTGGATTTGGATCTACTTCCCATCTTTGACCTTGATTTCCCTTGCTTGCCCTTCTCTTTTTGCCATCCCCTGCTTTCAACACTTAAAGCATTACCTGATGTTTCCCCTGTGCTTTCCCTGTGAATTTTTTCATTCAAGATTACACTAACAACATCATCAACTTTCAAGATATTTGAAGCAGATGTAGTATTACTAACTGCCATTACCAAACTATGCCAACTTTTAGGTAAAGAGCATAAGATTAAGAGAGCCTTAATTTCATCATCAAAAACTATTTTGACTGAATTTAACTAATTTACTATTGCATGGAAATCATTAAGATGACTTGATACAGATCCACCTTCCTGTATTTGCAAATTAGATAATTGCTTCATAAGATATACCTTATTCAAAGCTAAGGGTTTTTCATATAAATTTGCCAAAGTATCCATTAACTCTACCGTTGTCTTTGCCTGTGATAAGTTGGAAATCACAGAAGCTGCCAGGCTCAACCTTATAGATCCAAGAGCCTTTTTATCAAGAACATTCCATTCTTCATCTTTCATTTCTGTGGGCTTTCTTGAAACCCCACCCAATGGTAAATATAGATCTTTTTGATACATATAATCTTCTATATGGATCCTCCATAATTGATAATTCTTGCCATTGAATTTTTCCATTCTTAGTTTACTTTCTTCTGCCATTGCATTACTCCCACTCAATCAAAAACCCATGTGAGTGAATTCTGTAATCAACAAACACTAACCTGCTCTGATACCACTTGTTAGTGTTTGGAGCTCTGATACCACTTGTTAGTGTTTAGGGCACTGATACTAGTTGTTAGGATCTTAGAGTACAATTGATTACTTTTGTATAAGCAAATAAACATGAAATTAAACCAGAAGTAATAAGTAACTAGAAATCAGAAATAACAAATAATAGGAGATATGAAAAACAACCAATCTGTATTAAACTCTTCCAAAAAGAAATACAATGAATAAATCTCTTTCTCCTCACACCTCTTGGATGTACAGTAATTCTCCCTCAAGATTTCTCTCTCTCTCTCTCAATCAATTACAACCAACTCAACTATTGAGTTGTTCCCTCTTCATTACAATACAGCCCCATGGGTCTCTTAAATAGAACCCAAAGCAAACAATAATTAGAAACACAGACTCAAGACTAATTTTAGTCTTTACATTCAAACTAACTGTTCTCCTAAAATTAGAACAATTTTGGAAATGCACAGATGACCGATGTCGGTCTGAAGATGACCGATGTCGACTGACCCCTAACTGATGCCGATTACTGTGTAGCTGGAGATAACCAATGTCGGTTGACCCCTAACTAATGTTAGTTGGCTTTGATCGATGATTACTGTGTAACCTAGCAACCTCCACATTAGTGCATCAGTGAAGCTTTTAGCTCCACAACTCAATAATTTAGTTGTTGGGTAGTTGTCCTTCAAGGGAGCAGTCTGTAATGCTAGAGATATGGATCCAAGTGATATTTTTTTATCTCAATTTGTTTTTGAATGCTAAGTTTAGACATGGACAAGTATATTTAGGCTTAGATGTCTATCTTTATGGAGGCAAGACTTTTAGCATAAGAGGTTAATGATAGGTGAAGGAAGGTGGTTTGAAAGATAACTGATCATGGGATTCCATCTGATTAGAGATGAAAAGTATCCATGAGAAACCTGCCATGCGTAGAGCCATGGTATCCATGCTTAGGATTAGGATATAACTATGATGGATAATCACATGGTCCTATGTTGTAATCAGTTATCCCCAAGAGTAATAGGGTGAATGTGTAAGGAAATTGAAAATCTCATTAACCAAGCTATGAGCTCAAGTTAGACATAAAAGGTGAATGTGATCCCACTTTAACAAATGAAAGGATGTAGATGTGAAGTGTTGAGAGGCTAAGGTTATGGTTTACCTTTGAGAGAAGATAAATGATAAGCTTTTGATCCATACTTATGGGTTATGATGTAGGGTCCAATCCAATTGAAGGCAAACTTGCCTCTTTTGCTTTTCTCCATATTAGTTACATGTTGGTTTTCCTTAAGGATGAGGTCTCTAATATTGAATTCTTAAACTTTCAGGTATTTGTTGTAAGTATGCTTGATTCATTTTTGATAGACATGAAGATGGTTAAGCATTGTGAGGTGATGTACATCAAGTAGCTCAAGTTGCATAAGACATTCCTAATGATAATCACTCTTAGAAAGGATCTCATACAAATATATGCAAAGAGAGGGAATCTAGAATTTGAGAGGCAATATTTCCTCTACTCTAAAGATGAGAGAGAAAGGGGTATCACCTGTAAAGGTTCAATGTTAGTGTGATAGGCCCATAAATCGAAAGGGATGTGTAAGTGCCAATCCTGACCTGAAGCACTTACTACTTTGGTTATCATTTTGTTAGAGGCTTTTACCTATCCATTTTCTTGTGGAAAATAGGGAAAGGAAAAGCTCAAATTAATGCCAAAATCATTGAAAATACCTTAGACTTTCTTATTTTTAAAGGATTTACCATTATCAGTGATGATCATAATGGGAACACCGAAACGAAAGATGATATGGCGATTGATGAAGTTGATAATCTTTTTGGATTTGGTCAAGATAAGATGAATGGCTTCCACGCACTTGGTGATATATTTAGTAGTGGTAATAATGGATTGGTTCCATTTTGAATAATCAAGATTAATTTCTCCAATAAGGTCAAGACCCCATTATGAGAAGGGCTAATTGTCTTTGGATACTCAAAGGCCATGGGCAAGTGCATGATGTAAATTAGCATGTTGTCGATATTTGACACACTTCTTTATATAACCACAATGATATTGATTGAGGGTGGCCCAATAGTGTCTAAAGCAAATGATACGTTTAGCAATGGCTAGGCCACTAAAGTGTCCCCCATAGATTCCATCATGTGTTTCCTTGATAGGTTGGGAAGATTCGTGACTATGCAGACAATAGAGAGGGAGGCCATCGAAGCCATATTTTTAAAAGACTCCCCATAGTATGGTCTAATGAGAGGTACTCTGAACAAATGATCTTTGGGAATGCTTAAAAAGGTTGGGAGGAACAATGCCAAGGTTGAGGTAGTTAAAATTTTGGTCTTACCAAATGTCAAAAGGAGATTCTTCCACACTACAAATGGTAGGAAGGTTATAACTAATATATGAGGGTGTGATAAAATTATGGGTGGTGACAAATATTTTGGATTCATTAGGTTGAGATGGGATTTGGGAAGTGAGGGAAGCCATCATATCCATGAATTTGTTGGTAGATCAGGGAATTGACTAGAGAATGTAATGTTTGAATGATGCCAATAGTACATTGACTAGGAGTTTGTACTTTTGTAAGACTTCATTTTTACATTGATAAGATATGTTGACTTGGTTGACCATAAGTTGGGAGTCACTAAAGACACTGATGATCTTAACTCCTAAGGTTAGAGTGGTTTGAAGACTTATGACTATGGATTTGTACTCAACTATGTTGTTGGTATAATCAAAGTCAAGTTTAAAGGAAAGGGAAAGAGGTTCACCATTAAGGGGAATGAAAATAATTCCAGCACCATCTCCACATTGGCATTTGGAGCCATCAAAAAACATGGTCATTTGATAGGTGGGTTCCTCTTGAGAAAGAGTTATGATGGCCTCATCTAGAAATGCAAGAGGAAGTGGTTGATTGTCTGGTAGAGGATCTTTGGCCAATTGGTCAGTAATGACTTTCCCTTTAATGGACTTTTGCTAAAGGAACTCAATATCAAACTCAGTGAGGAGCATGAGCTACTTAACCATATGCTAATTATGGTATGGTTTTGAGTGCATGTACTTGAGTGGGTCGGTGTTAGTGATGTTATAGGTTTTGTGATTAAGGAGGTAGTGATAAAGTTTGGAGGCCACAAAGATGAGTGCAAGATAAAGTTTATCAGGATGGTTATACCAAGTCTCATACTTTGTAAATGTGTGGCTAATGTAGTAGATGGCTTTCTTTTTGTTTTATTCATCATGATGAGTGAGCATTGCCCCTAAGGAATGGTCTATAGTGGATATATTAAGGTAGATGGGCTGATCTTTCCTAGGAGGGATGAGGACATGTGGAGAGAGAATTTATTCTTTAAGTGAATCAAAGGCTTATTGATAGTTCTTATTCCACTAAAAATAGGTGTATTTCTTTAGGATATGGTGAAAGGGTTGACATCTATCTGATAACTAAGAGATGAAGTGATTAATGGATTGGATCTTCCCCTGTAGGCCATGGAGTTCATTAAGGTTAGTGGGAGGAAGCATCTCTAAGATTGATCTGACTTTGGTGGGGTCCACTTCAATTCCTCAAAGAGAGATGAAAAAGCCAAGAAGCTTTCCAGATAAGACCCCAAAAATACATTTTTTGGGGTTGAGCCTGACATGAAAAATGATAAATTAATCAAATATGATTGCAAGAACGGCTAGGTGATCCTTGTAGTGTTTGGATTTCCAAAATAGATCATCCACATAGTCCTCTATAATTCTATGGATGAGATCATGAAATATATAGGTCATGGTACATTGATAGGTTATTTTAGTGTTCTTCAGACTAAAAGGCATGACTCTATAATAAAAGGTTCCCCATGGGATGATAAAGGAAGTTTTATGCTAATCTTTGGGGGCAATCAATATCTGATTATATCCCAAGAAATCATCCATGAGAAATAACATCTCATGGCCAACTGTAAGATCAACAAGTTGGTTAATGTTTGTTAAAGGAAAATCATCCTTGGGACAAGTGAGGTTGAGGTCACAAAAGACAATATAGAGGTGAAGTTCCCCTATGGGTTTGGTGATGGGAACGACATTAAAAACCCATTATGGATATCTAATGGGTTAGATGAAGTCAATGGATAAGATATGTTGAATCTCTTCTTTGACTAAAAGGGCAATGCAAGGGTGCATCCTATGAAGCTTTTATTGAATAGACTTAACCTCAGGATGGGTGATAATGTTGTGGAGGGAAATAGAAGGGTTAATTCTAAGCATATCTTGATAGGACTAGGTAAATTCTATGTTGTCACTATAAAGGAAAGAAGGATAATCTTGTTACTCCATGAAATTTAAGGATTATCCAATCTTGACGATATGGGGGTTATCTTGAGTACCCAAGTTGACATCGATAGTGGATTCATTCAGCATGGTTTGGTTCTCAAGAGGAAGGGATTTATGGATAGAAGAATCCCCTATATTGAGGTATGTAAGAATATAACCATCATCTTGATGTTAGATGGTTTTGATGGTAGGATAATCTATCTCTACCATTTTAGGATGGATGAGAGGAAGGGTTCTAGTTCATTCATCCTTTTGATAGGTTAGGGGGTCCAAACTAGCAATATTAATCCAAAAAAAAATTAGATGAGATGGTACCAAAGTCTTCAAACTTTGAGGGAGATGGGATTGGTGAGGATGGAACATCTTTGTTGATGGTGGTGATGGGTTTTGATGAGGTGGGTTATTCTGGTGGTATGAACCCAAGGCTAAATAATTCACAAGGTTTTTGGGTTTTGATTATGGGTAGCTCATGAGGTCCTATTCATAAAGGTTGAGACAAAACCCCTTCCAAACACACCTATAAAAGTAAGCTTTGGCAAAGGTTGGTCTATCCATGTAGGAGAAATCAATGGTGAATGGTTAGATGGACAAAGTAGTGGTAGGAGTGAGAAGTGGTTGATCAAGTCCCCCATAGATAAAGTTTGTTTGATGTTTGGGGAGTCTGAAGGGGATGATGGTTTTGATGTTAAGATGATAGGAAGGGTCATGTTTGAAGTTCCCATAGTCTTGTAGAGTAGGGAAAGCATCCAAGGATAAAAGTTGATATTACCCAAGGGAGATATGTTGGAATGTGGGTTTCAAGGGGTCCTCTATGGGAATTTGGGAAGAAAGGATAGTGAGCTAGTTAAAGCTTCATCACTATTGTGGGTGGGAGTGTTGTTGGTTTTGGTTAGTGGTGAGATAGTGTTTTTAGTAGTTGATGGTGAGGTGGATGAGGGAGGAATAAGAACATTATTAGGTTGATATGTCATATTACAAGAGGAAAAGAGACTAGGGTCAGCTTTGATGGTAAAAACTTGACCTTCATGCTCAAATTTGACACATCGATGTAAGGTAGAAGGAACACAACTCATGGCATGGATCCAAGGGCATCCTAGTAACACATTATACTATAAATTTCCCTTTATAACATAAAATAGGTTAGGAATGGTACAAGGTCCCAACTGGATATGGAGGACAACTATCCCCAAGGTAGTGACCATGGTAACATTTAAGGAGTGAAGGACCACTACACTTTTTGACATGATGTTCTTATGCAGTTGAAGTTGGTCATAAGCATGGGAAGAGATAATGTTGATTCTATCTCCTCCATCAATAATTACCCTTTTTATGTGGGTTTGATTGATGTATGCAGTAATAAAGAGGGGAGGATTTGAATCCTCGTGATGAATAGGAGGTATTTCAAAATCTTGAAAGGTGACGAAGGTAAAAAGTTGGAGGGATCCAACAAAGGGTTCAAGAGGTTAAGGGTCATTCGGTTGAACTTATATAGATTGCAAAGCCTCTATCAGTACCTGATGATGGTATGGAAATGTGTTGATCAGTTCAAAAAGGCTCATCTTTACTAGTGTTTGGTGAATTTGTTTCAACACTATATGTTGGATGAATACAGAAGGGTTGGAGGGAGAGGCCCCCAAAATGGACACTCTGGGTTTTGGTGGTGCCATAGGTGAAGGTAAAGGTGTTTTGTTTTTTTTGGAAGATTAAGGAGTGGAAGGGTATGTCCATGGAATGGACACTTTAGCTTTTCCCTTATCCTTCTATTGGGCATGAGATCGGGTAACCATATGAATAGTGTGGATGAGGGGATTTGTTGGGTTGGATGGTTACTTCAGTTCCTCCTCCTCACTCTTGGGCGAGATAAGGGGTGTAATTAAATGTTGGATAGGTTAAATTGGTGGTTGGATTGGTAATGGAGGTAAGATAGGTTCATTTAATAACATGTCATCCTCATCATATAGGCTATGAACAAGTGCTTGGAGAGCTTTGTAGTTCTATGTGTCATGTTCAGGTAACCTATGGTATGCTTAGATCAAGTTATCATTGAACTATGAGGGTTTGGCATTAGAAGGGTAGAATTTTTTAATAGGAGGTAAGCTAAAGGAAGAAGTTTACAACAACCTTTATATAATGGTTGAATAAAATTAGATCAAAGGTGTTGGAGGTGATGGGTTTATAGTTTTAGGGATGGGAGCCTTCTTAGAAGTAGGTTTTACCTTAAAAGTTGTAGGTAGTGGAATGGTTTTAGTTGGTGGTTGGGATTGATTAGTTATGGTTGGTTTCAAGGTAAATGATTTTAAAGTGGAAGATTTGGATGATGAGGGGTTGGATATAAGTGGTAAAGTAGAAGTAGATAGGTTAGTTAAAAATGATGGAGAACTAGATGGTTTGATGGGTGTAGGCATTGATAGAGAAAAGGGGGATGGTTTACTAGAGGAAGAATAGGTACTTGGGATGGTATAAGGATGGGGTCCTAAGATAGAAGGTAGGTGGGAAGAAGGTGGTATGGTCTAGTTCAAGGTAAACGTTTGGCTAACTCTACCTTATTAATTGATTTAGTTGGGGGTTTCTTTGGTGGACTAGATGGAGCTAAGTCCAAATTCAAAGAGGGATGAGTACGAATAGGTGTGGGAAGGATTCCTATATTCTTGATAGGTTTGGTAAGAGAAGCATAGGGTTATTTGGCAATGTTAAATAGAGGTAGTTTGGATGGTTTACTTATGGTTTTGGAGGAAGAGGTGTTTAAGGAAATGGGTTTAAGGGTGGATGCAAGTGAGGTTGAGGATTTAGATATGTTTTGTTAAGGGAGCCCAAGATGATGCCAAAATGTGGCCCTATCAAAGTTGGGTTGAGAAGTGAACTCTAGACTTTTGACTAGTCTAGAAAAGGGCTTGTAGATGGGTTTGATTCCTTGGTCATTAGTTTCAAAAATTAAACCCCTAGGTGGAGGAGAGGGAATGGCTCCTTCATCTTTATTTTTGATGGAAGGTTCAAAAATTGGTGGCTAGGTGGATGAGGTAATCTCTTCTTTTGGGATGATTTCCAAAGGGAGAATGGATGGTTCTATGATGGGGTAGGTAGGTGCGGTGTCCTCCAATGAAAGTATGGGCATGGTTACTTCCTTTATTTATGTGTCTAAAGGAATGGAGGGTAGTTATACCACTTCAATGGGTGGATGGGAGGAAGAAGAGATGGTTAAAGCAAAGGTTTTCTCCTTTGATGTTTCCATAAAAGGAGAGGTATATAAAGCTAAGGTCTCATCAAGTGAAAAGAGAGGAGAGGTTGATTCCTTTGTTTGGGTATCCAAAGGAATGGAAGATGAGTCCACTAATTCCATGAGTGAAATGGAGGAATTAGTTGAGGTAGTGGTCTCCTCAATAGTGGGATCACTAATAATAGCATTGATTGTATGTGCCTCATAAGGGTGAGATGATTATGTTTTGTTGTCATGGTGATGGGTAGAAGGAGCATGATTGGGAAAAGGTTTTTGGAAGTTGTCAAGGGACTGATTAGGAGGTGCATTGGGATTATCAAATGCAAGTTCTCCAATGTCAATTAAGATTTGGACAAGACTTTTGAAGGAATTTCACCTACTGACATCATGTCTAATAACTCGATGAAAGGCACAATTATCATTCTTGTTGTACCAACCAACGACAAGGTGAGAAGCATCAAATTGTTGGGGTGGTTAGATAGGTTGAAGTTGGATGAGGTTAGCTTTGAGAAATTTATCCAAAATTGACACATAATATTCTCCTATAGGATTATATTTTTTTAGGGGAGTTTGGTTTTGGTTTTGGTTTTATTGGTAGGAAGGGTTGGAAGAATTAGTTTGATGGGTTTGGTTGATAGTTGGTGGTGGAGTAGTTTTTAGGACTACTAAGTTTGCAGATGTTTTTGTTTTGGTATTAGGATGGTTTGGTTGGTTAGTGGTTTTGGTTAAGGAAGGATCATTAGATTTAAAGATAGAATTCTTGTTTCTCAGTTTCAATTTCCCTTCGTCAATGGCTTGGTTTTCAAGTTTGCGTGCCATGGTGAATGCCTCATCAAAAGTTTGAAAGTTTGAACTTGAAGAGTGGGGGAAATATGTTTGGCACAACCTCAAGAGAAGATCTCAATTAGTTTATATTTGGGTAATGAGAAATAAATTTTGTTGATGAGGCCTCTCCATCTAGCTACGAAATTGGAAATTGATTCATCATCAAATTGCCTAATAGAATAGAGGTCGGTAATAAAAACTTTTTTAGATACATTTACTGAGAAATGCTCTAAAAATATTTGGGCTAGTTTGGAGAAGGAAAATATGGAGTGCTTTATGAGAGCACTATACCAATCAAGGTTTGGTCTTGATAAAGACATGAAAAAGGTACAAAGGAGGAGAGCATCATCATATGCAATCAAATAACAAGAATGACAAAATGCTCTTAAACGTCATTGGGGGTCCTCCTTGCCTTGAAATTTTGAAAACTTGGGTAATTCTCATTGAGGAGGATAAGAATGGATAGGAATGGATGAATGGATGGGTTTATTATAGACTTGATCATAGGATAAAAAGTTATAAGACCCAGAGATAGATGACTCCAGATTGGTCATTTTATCCACTAACATCTTGACCAAATCTGTTTGAGGTTGGGAAGCTTCATTAATAGGTGGTAAATTTTGTTGAGGTTGGGTGGTAGTAGTGTTGGGATAAGCGGTAGAAGGTGCTAAATAAGCCACATATTGGTAAGCAGTCATAGGAAGTTGGGATGGTGTTACATAAGGGTTGATTGGTACAAACATTTGGGTGCAAGGTGTTATGTATCCATGTGGGTTAGAAACATATTGGTAGGATGTCATGGGTACTTGTTCGGGGGATGATATGGGTTGGTTTAGAGGTATTTTTGGGTTGGTATATGGTGGTATGGATGTATATTAGGTTAGAGGTATGAAATTTCTAGTTGGTTGTTGGTGGGTGGTAACTCTAGTGCTAATAGGTGGAAGTGTTTGAGGTATGGAAAGTATCAAACACTAAAGTGGGGTAGAAATTGGTGGGTTGGTTGAAATAAGGGGAATGGTATAAATAGGGGTAGAAGATACCCCATCATAGAAAGAGTCTAAGTGACAAGAGGTAAATTTGATTCAATGTTAGAGGTATTGGTTGGTATAGTAGGTGTTTGGTTATTGGTTGGGATGTTGGATGGAGTTTGGGGAGTGGTATTAGGTGGGATATTGGAAGAATAAGAAGAGGCTTGGGTGAGCATGGATTGGGTTAAGGTGGCACCCATCAGAAGATGGAGAGGCATACCATAAGGTGGATCCATAGAAGGAATCGAAGCAAGAGAGGTATGGTTCGATAAGGTGTTAAGGTAATGATGAAGAGCCATGGGGTTGTTATCGAGGAAGGTAGTGAAATCTACATCACCCTCAACAAAAACCCAAGACCTAGTAGGAGGGGGATAAAAATGATGGGAACCCTCAACATCAAAAGTATACTCCATGGAGGAAGAAGAAGAAGGTGGTTGTTGGTTGGTTGGATTCCTCAATTGTTGTCTAGTAAAGACCATGAGAAGAATAGAAAAGAAATAACAAAACTCACAACTCAAACACAAAGTAATCAAATGGAAAAGATATCAAGGAAATAAAACATACACTAAAGTGTGTTTAACAACTTAGGATTCCTTTTAAATGACTTTTAGATTATGCTTTAGAAAGTGTGAAGAAGAAATTTGGTTTGTAGATCAGGTACTATAGAGGAAATCTAAGGTTGGTTTTAGGTTGTGTTTAGGTACTCAAGAGAGAAGTTTGTATTGATCTTCAGTATATGTCTTGATATTGGGGCCTACCCCCTCACTTCACACACCATAATGAAAAGGGTGTCAAGTGCTTAGCCAAGGTATACTAAATTTTAGAGTTTATACTCAACTAAAGCGTTGAGTTGGTTCTTCCTTTGATAATGACCTCCAAGTAGGATTGTCAGGAAAGGGTAAGGTTTATCACTAAGTGATAAAATCCTAGTCAGACATTGTCTCAATTTTTTTATGATGTGTTGATTGGTTATGTGGTTTGGAAAAAGTGTGTGATAACAAGAATGAAAGCTATAATTAATTACCTTGCTTTTACGTTACTAGATGGACCAAAACAATCAAGAAATAAATATATGCAAAAGGTTTATTTTAAGCCCAAAATAAATTTAGATTTCATTGGATGAGCATAGAATAAAGGAAGAAAATGGGATGCTATGTCCCACTGGGCATGCCAAAATATTTCTCTTAATTTCCACTAATTTATTAATTTAGAAGGAAGTAAGAAACTAGTAAGAGGGGTGTGTAAAGTAATACCTAATAAAAGTACATGTGTGTTATAGATGATGATGAGAAATCTTCTTTCACTTAGAAGGAATAACCTACAAATAAGAAAGACACTAGAAAAGGGGTTTTTAGTAAGATAGTTGAGTGGACTGCTTAGCGTGAGCTAGATCAAAGAAGTGTATGCTTGCTAGGAGGTTGTCAATCCACTATTGATAACAATAAAGTTGATATAGATGAAACAAAAGAATAATTGCATTCAATAACATGAAATTAAATGCATGCAAGAAGAAGAAAGTAAAATTCTTGTTCAAATGAAATTACCAAATGTAACAAAAGTGAGTCAATACTCATGCTAAGGTAGTTGGGGTTAGGTTTAGAAAATCAAGGAAGGCTTTGTGAATAGATAAAAACATAAAAAATAGGGTTTGGTTGGGGTTAAGGGGCTAAAAATAACATGTTATTTTATACCATAGTGACTATCAGTAGTTGGGTTAATCATCGATGGTTGGGATAATCATCGACTGTTGGGATAACCATCGACGATTGGGTAATTATCAATAGTTGAGATGATCATTGATGGTTGGGCTAACCATTGGTGATTGCCTATGTGTTTTTAGAAATGATCAAAAATGGAATTATAGATTGGATAAATGGCTAGGTAGGGATTTGAATATGGATCTGGTCAGAGATGGGAACATAGGATATAATTTTGATTAGGTTAAGAGGGTTAAAAATGGAATAAAATAAAGAAACAAGTACAAGGTTACCTATAACTTGTTAGATTGCTAATGGTGGAAGGTTGTAGTAATTTGGCTAGAGTGATAGTACTTTGGCCTTGAGAGCAACTCAGATAAAGGTTTGGATCTCTATTGTTTCTACTTGATTGTTGAAGGAAGGTTGGATACCTATGTACGAGAAGATTTGATTGCTTGGATGTGGATCCCTATTCACCTCTTCTTCTCCTTTTATAGGATGAAGTTGATAATTAGGTAGGAGGAAGTTGCTACTTATGATGCTTTATAGTTGGTTGGTATCGCATAAGGTGGACATACTAATTTTTTCCATGCTTATCTCGTACACAACTAGAAATGTTTTTAAAGTAGGTTGAAGACCTGATCATCAACGATCAGGATAATCATCAATGGTTAGGCTGACTATCAGTGGTTCAGTATATAAGGTAATTTAGTCAAGAAAGGGATGTTTAAAAGGTTAAGTTAAAGGTGTTAGGTTATTGGTATGATGGGTTTAAGTTATTAAAGGAGTTTAGTTAACTAGGTGGTCAACTAGACTCAAGGTCTAATGGGTCGAGGGGGGTTGTAAGGCATTTTGACATCTAAAATTATTGTGTGTAGTTTTTGAGTGTCTACAATTAATTCCAAAATATCAATAGCTACATTCCTACACACATATTCTTACAAATTGAGTTATGATCATTGAGCGATTAAATATTGGTTATTTCACAACCAATAGGAGAGTGTGTTGAGTTGACATGTTCAAGCCCAAAGCAAGCATCACCATGCCTTGAGGATGTAGTTAGAATCCCAATTACCTTTGGCCATCCCTATCTAATTTTTAGAGAGATTTTGTGCCTTGATTTCCTAATCTTTAATTTAAATTTCTCATCTATATTCTTGATTGTAATCAATTACCCATTGACTTCCCATTACCTATAAAAGCCTAAGTCTTTCATTGTAAAAGATCAACATTTTTTTAGCATAGTAATGCTACCAAAATTTGCCCTCTATGAGTACCTTTATGGCTTAAACCTTGCATTTTAACAAGAATTAATTTCACCTCTCTCTATTATTCTAAATTCTGTGTGCATCTTATGGTTTTTTTTATCTTTTCTTGTGGATAATCTTCATCCTTCTCATTGTCATCCATTCCTAGCACCTCTGTGCAAAATTTGGCTCTTTTCTTGTAGGCCATATGCTATGTGCATATAGGTCTATGAAAACACTATTTGTGGATCATTTGTCATCCCTCTTAGTGTTTTATTATGTCCTACACCTCCATGTGAATCATTTAAGTGTTCATATCATAGCCCATGTTATATTTTCTTATCCTCAACAATTTGTAGTGTGTTATTTAAAGCTTATAGAGTTGATCCATATAGTCTTGGTGCATCACCATTATTTCCTTTTCAACAACCTCCTCTCTCCTTTTTTCCACAATAGGTTTTAGATTTAGGATTAGTTGTATATTTCCATTCATCTCTTTTAGGCCTATATGTTTATCCTAAATCAAATGCATTTTACTTAGAAGGAAGTCAGATTTATCTAGAGGCTCATCCCAAGGAGTGCAAGTATCCCACACTTTGGGGGACAATCTCATTGTCTCACTGAACCAATTCTTCTAATTCAGCAAGTGCATGATTCGAGTGATAACAGACATTGTAAACCAAGTTTTGTGCTAAATTTGGGTGTCTACAGTTTCCTCACACCCAACCCTCCCCTCCCCCTCCACATTTAATATAATATTTTAATGAAACTACAAATGTTGGATGAATCAAAAAAGTGAATGTAAAACTATTGTATATGTTCATTATGTAGAATTCTCATGTACCATGATGATTAAAAATCTTCTTACAAATTGATATGTATGTAATTAGATGAGATTATTTTTTAATTAGAGTAAAAGTTATAATCATAAATGAAATATTGTAAATATTATTCATGAAACAACTATACCTACATACATACCAAGTGTCAATATTTGACCATATTACCTTAGAAAATAAGATGATAATTGTAACATCCATTCATTTCAATGTGAGAAATAAAACTATTGAGGTAGGTAGATGCTTCAATGTGTTAACTTTAGTAATATCATTGTTCAAAAAAAAATTATCTTTTGTTGTAAACTAAAGAATTAAGGGTGATCAAACCCTAATTTAAATTATACATGTGTAAAATAAATACCCATTTAAGGATTCATACATCTCAATTTACTCAGTTGTATTTGTACTTCCAAGCCCTGAAATTGGTTGGAATCCATAATGTATTCATAGGATATAGTGTTGGAGATCGTAAAATATACAAGTTATGCACCACACACTTTAACTAAATCAACCACAACATGTTTCATTTGATTAAATTGTCACTGTGTTTCTATAATCTCAAAGCATGGTTGAAATAGAATGGATGTCATCCATGCCACTATCATGTTCACAAAGAGTATGAATATGTTTTATCCCGATTGAAATTGAAAAATAACATAGTTTGCATGAATTTATATCATAATGTAGAATGTAACTATATGTAAATGTAGATTTGTAAATTCTATTTGAAACTTGTGCATAAATTTGTATCATGTAATCAATGTTTATTTGAATTTGTAATTGATATTTTAAAGTGAGTGCATATGCATAACATATGCCTCCATAATTTATACCAAATATTATATTTTTGAACCTTTTTATATTCTTTAAAATTTTAATGTGTATCATTTTGAAATTTGTAATCTGATTGCATGTGCATGGCATATTCCCCCAATATTTTACCAATATCTGAACCTATGAGTTTGCATTATGGCATGATGTTTGGTCAAGTATCTGGAATATATTAAATTTATATTAGTTTTATAATTTTCCCCCATGTTTTCCCTCCTTTTGAGACGAGGGAAACAAATCAATCATATCAAAATATATAGCCAGTTAGATAAGTTTAATTATTTATAATAATTATCATATCATGTATTAGATTTTAAACTTACCATGACTTAAATCATGTTAGTTGTATCAAAGTGTAAATGATAAAATATTTCATAGTCGTTGTCAATTGTTAAGTATAACTACCAAAAGAAATGGTTTTTATATCATTTATTACAAAATTGACCCATTTGTAAAATTGGAGTTAATAACTAAGAATCAATATGATGCAAGATAAGGTGGTATGTATGTCCTAATGCAATTCACAAAATGTGTTTATGATGGAAAATAATCAAGATACTGTTTGTATAAGTTTGGAGCAATAAATTGAATTAATTATGTTATAGCCAAAGTAATTGATATTGTAAAAAATAAACTTATATAAAAGTAGGGTGAAAAAGATTTTATATATTCATTTTCAATGTTGTATTATGTGAATTGAGTTTTGAGTTTCTGAGATGCCTAGTTGATAATTTGTGTTGCCATTGCGATTTGTGTGCTTGAAGATAGTTATATAGACATAGACTACATATGATCTGGTATGTATCATATTTAATCATTTTTATAGAATTTTGTATGATCTGTGATCATATTTTTGTGAAATTAGACTTTTTTATTTTTTTTACCATTTTATCCTTTTTGAGGGTTTGAAAATTAGAATTTGACATTTTTGTCCTTCTTGGACAGGATCATCCAACTTGTGACATAATTGTCCCAAATTAGATGATATTAACCTAGATGGGACATTTTTCCCAAATTTTTGTCCATATTTAGATGATTTTTTCTATGTAATTAACTATTTGTTATCATAATTTATATATGTATATTGCATTTACTTGGATGTGAAGTTGATATCTCTTATGTGTTTTATTTTTGCAACGTGATTTAGTTACTCATGAGTTTTGATATGAGAAAAAAATGAGTACCTTGATACAAATAGGATTAGATAACATAAATTAGTAGATATTTGGAGGAGGCCAGTTTTGCACAAGTTGGTCGATTACATTATATTTCATATACATACATTGGTGGAGTGGTAGAATATAAATGCATGTACTTTCTAGTTGTTTGAGACTAATAATCAATCTTATTTATTAAAAAAGAGGGGAATATTTATACATAATTTTAATATTATAGAAGAGGAGTCAAAACTTATTTAGAATAGCCAAATTATCCCCTAAATCTCTCAACTCTAGTATCTCTCTCTCACATAATTTCTCTCAACAAACATATTCCCTCTCCTACTAAATTTATACGAGTTGTTCTCAACTACTCACTATGTCACAAATATATTATTTTCACTTATATGGTTGCCTTATTTTGGTCATATTTTGAGCACCAATAGGCCCCTTAATTCAGAATCAAAAATTCCATAAATACAAAGCTACTCGAAGGTATTTTTGACAACACTCCTCACTCCCAAAATCTACTGAAAGATTTACATGTTCTATCTATAGAATTGTTGAAGCTAGATTCAAAGTTTTTAAAAGGTTGAATTCACATTTGCATGTTTGTGCCAAGGGAAAAATATGAGAAAGATAATCTAGACTTGCATTCATAATTTCACACATACACATAAGTGAGATAACTACATTTGAGTTTGAGCCCTCTCTTGAGTATTGGTAATGTAGTGTAGCACTTGGTAATTCAACAGGTATTGATCAAGGTTGGTCCAACTCAATCCCTTTCACCTAACACCCCCTATTTAAAATTAATTGGTTTTTGTGTAGGAAACTAGTGTTTGGCATTCCAGGTATCGCTGCTCAATTTTTTATATCTGAAAGCACATCAACATCCTTAGTTAATATAGGCCCAAGTAGTGAAATAGTCAAAAAATCATAGTCAATGCAGACAAGTCCAAAATCAAAGGGCATGAATGCCCTACACTTTTATCTATGGGAGTGAAATATTAGCTAGGAATATTCTCAAATTCTAATTATGATCTATCACTATCAAAGTTATGATTTTTTATCTTTTCTTGTCAATTACTAATCATAATAAATTAGGATGAGTCTGCAATCAATAAACATGGCTGACCTGTGTTACTATCTATGGAGCATAGAATTATCTAAAAATAGTTTTAGATTATGTTCCATATTTTGAGCATGTTGTGTCATATCTTTTATTGATTTCCACTTTCAAATTTTTGAAACAATCAACATAAATCTTGATTTGAGCTAAGCATATTTCTTCTTATTGTCTTCGAAAAAAATAGTATATTTTCATATTTATTAATTTATAAAATCAAAAATGTTAATTATTTTCCTTCTTTAGCTTTCTAACATCTTTCAAGTTTTACACCTATTAGTACAACATGTTTATTATGAAATAAAAAATAGTGTAAACAAATTATATGAATGCACCCAAAAATATAGGTTTGATCTTGAAAATACTAGCACTTAACTTGGTTGGGCATCTTTTAAATTTGGTTGATGACTACTACTAGTACTTTATTTTTAATTTGGGAAGAATAGGGAAAATTTTCTCAATGTGTAATATTGTATATATGCTTGATAGATAAGTTTGAAGTGGGTACTAAGTGTGGGTTTGATTTGAATTTATATGAGTCCATTTGGATAATTTCCCATGACACCAACATGCTAGGTGAATGAGCTAACCTATAGGAAGGGTTTAATTCTAAAAAATAATCATTGCTATGTGAAGGGAAGTAACATCAACCTAAAATAAATAACACCAACATTACTATTTGAGTATGATGTACTATCTAGGAGATAGGAATGCAAGTGTGTTGACCTAAAAATGTTTGAATATGATATTTAACTAATTTATCACATGTTTAGAGGTTTATTTAGGTGATTGATAGAAACTTAGAATGAATTATGCCCATAATTAACATGTAGGCATGCAATAATGGTGAGTGACAATTGTTTGTATATGCACAAATCATGTAGGTTAAGTGTAGGTAAAGATTGACATTACAAGTGTCAAATACCAAATTTTAGTGTCTACAACTATATATATATTACATATGTTTATGACCATACCATTGATAATATTGACCTAATTAAAATTATTACACGTGATTTGATCTTATGTATACTATTAAAGTGATATATTTTATGGATATTATATTTTACTATATGTGATGATGATATACAATGATTGTGTAAACTAGCCTTACTTACTCTAAGCATATTTGATGTCGTTACATGTTACATGTTACATGGTGTGATCCTTGATTATGTATTACATTTTGTGACTATTTTGTATGAATCTTACTTTGTGTAATTCTAACTTGTGTATTACATTATGTGAATCCTTCTCTGTATAACTCTTACTCTATATAATCATGGATTATGTATTACCTTGTGCAACTCCTCTATATCACTCTTTCTCTATAACACTCTCACTATATGAAATAATTGATTGTGTATTACATCCTATGACTTTTTATTTACTTGGCATTGTGTGTTATTTATGTGACTCCTTTTATGTATGGATCTTACTCTATGTGTTAATTTCTTGACTCTTTTTATGCATGATTCTTACTTTATGTGACATTGAGTGTTATAATGCATGTTTCTATGATTTATTGTGTATGTCATGGCATGACAATGTGTGTGACTATGTAGATAAATCTAGGATTTTATGTTGAGCTTATGATATCATAATTCATTTAACACATTTTGTTATTAATGTGCAATGTCATGATTCATATCATTCATCTTTTGCATGGTTATTAATCAGTATTTCTATTATCATTATTATGATGGCTATTATTATGTGCGTAATTGTTATATTTACTTGACATGACACTTGTATGCCTTAGGATACATGTTTCATATATGTTCTAATGATCTAATACGTCTATGATGATATAATATAACCATGACAACACATGTTTTTCATGCTTACATATTTTTCTATATAACATGATGTGTATAACTCTTTTATTTTTAGATGAGTGATTTTCATGTTATACCCCTCACCTCAAAATGGGGGAATACACAATGGTATTATCATAGAGATTCAAGCCTTCACAGACATATAATTTAGATTTTGACATAGATTGATTCATATTGGCATGGATTGACACAAATTGGATAGGATTGATAAAAATTTGGGGTATATGTGAAACATTCTACAAGATTATGAGTGGTAGTTGAAATATACTATGATATTATGACATGGGTTATATGACTCAAAAATACACAAGATATCATATTGAGTGACATATTATGTCATTTCAATCACAAATTTACTTATACATACCTCAATATACTCAAGAATACATAGAATTTAAATATAAATTATGCCTGTAGTAATTAATTTAGACTACTCATGTTGACTCATATTTAATCAGGTTTACATAGATAGAATATAAATCCCATATAAAGTAGTTGGTTTATACTTATGATATTTATTGGAACTTATTTGAGTTTAGTTATCAAAAATTGCAATGAGTATTGTGGTTGAGGTTCTATGTAGCTCAGCCTTCTAAGTACCTTTCCATGTCTAATGAGGATTGGGGCATATATATTCCCAACCCATGGTTGAAACACTAGCATTTAATTGGGGCATACTCACCCCTTTCTCCAATGACTTAAAAGGGAAACTTGGTCTACACACCTACAAGTGTATTTGTTCCTTACTTTTTCAATCTCAAAAATTTGAATGATCTAAATTACTTTACATTTTATATCATAAGTGGACATTGATTTTTACATGTGCCACTATAGGTTTTTTATGAAGCAAGTTGAATACTCATAACATAGTAAATACATCAAAATAAGTTAATTCAGGTACCAAATTTATTACTTGATCCTTTTAATATAATATTTTTTTATTATATTAAAATAAGGGCATTTGTAGACATTTGCATTTGCTATTATACACTTGATAATGTTCATTTTAACCAAAACATAACATACATTACTTGTGCATACACATATAACTTGTGTTCACATTCTCTCATAGTGGTGAAGGGGATCTCTAAGGTTTTCAATTTCTCTAGATTGTCTTCTTTATTTGATAGGCTTGTAGCCTTTTTTTAACTTTTTTTATACTATGAATGATTAAACTCAGACTTAGAACAACCAAAAGTGACTTTATATCTTCCTTCACGTGTTATACCCTATAGTTCACATGTTATATCCTCTTTCTCACCTTGAAATCTCTTAGAAAACTCAAGAAACTATATGTTAAGCCCTGTGTAGGCCTAATTTTGGGTTTGTAGACACTCAGTCACCCGTAACTGCATTTTTAATAATTTTCACAACTAGAAACCACTTGGGTCCTCCTCATCACACCCTCTAGTCTTTGTATAAAAATTTTCAAAGGAATTTTTTTATGAAATAGATGTTATATTTTTATTAAAAATAAAACATATACAAGTCTATTCATTAAAAAAGGCGTCAGAGGACATGCCAACATTGACACACAAAGCCATGACAAGGAATCAAAAGGCCCAAGGACATGCCAACAATGACACACAAAGCCATGACAAGGAATCAAAAGGCCCAAGGACATCAAAAAAATGAACAAATTAGGCCAAGCATAGAGAAAGAATTAATACATCAAAAAATGGAACTTTTAAGTAGCACTAACAAATAAACCAACTAAGGGTGGGTCATTATTAGGAGGACCCCACCCAGAGCCAAGAAGGTATTTTCCATCATCCACAGTGTCCCGTCTAGCATCAAATCCTCCTATTTAACATTATCTTTTTCTTTAGTATGTAAGGGTAAAATGTCTAAATTAAGCCACATAAATTTTTTATCAAATGGCTAAGGATAACCATCTTGGAAGCTACCAAACTGAAAGTTCCCTTGGATTTGGGCTATTGGAAGCAAAGAGCCCCACCCCTAACCATGCTAAGGTGGCTAAGGTAGAGAGCCCCAACTAAAACATCAGTCTATGGGGGAAGATCCCTAGCCACCATGTTGAGTTGGAGGGAGAGTGGTGATGATACAAAGAACTAGAAGCTCAAAAATGGTGATGAGGCTAGATGTGGAGATAATCACCCCTAAGAGGTTCACTCTAGCCTTGAGGTAGGGTGTCTTTGGGTGGGGAAGGTAACACATGAGTAATTGTGTAAGGTGCATCACCCCAGTGACAAAGGAGCTACTACATGTAGTCAAGTTTTAGATCCACTTTGTTTGTTTACACTTATTTGTAGAATCATATTAAAAACAATGATAGCTTTGTAATAAGTAGCAAATAGAGAATCAACAATTTTTTTAGAAAATAATGTTGAATTATGTTCTCTCCATAGCTAGAATAAAATTTTCATTCTAAAATCATGACAGACTTGGGTTTACAGATATATGTGATAACGTGGCAGACAAAAATATAGTGGTAAAAACATAGTATGTCAAAAATGTAGTATGACAAAAACATCATGATGACAAAATATAGTGAGGAAAAATGTAGCAGTATTGGTAATGTCACAAATAGCATAATTGAGACATTTTAGTGATTATCACATTGTTTATTTTTTATCTAATTTATTTTGGTGATAATAGCTAACATTTCATGGTGCAAAATTAATGCACCAAATCTGCAAGCAAAATAATAGAGGAAAATGTGATTTTGTGAGTTTGGACCTTTAGTTGAAATTTGTGTCATCTTCTATGTGAGTTCATCCTTTATTATGTTTTGTTCCTGCTATGTTTTATCCCCACTACATTTTTTTTTTGCTATGTTTTATCCTCGCTACATTTTTCACACTATGTTTCTAACCCCTATATTTTTGTTTTCTACTTTTTAGTAGAAAGACAGGTTTACTAGGGAGGAATACTAGGAATATCTCCAAATAGAATATGGCAAAATTTGAAGGGAATTGAGCAAAGGGGTTGGAAAAATTTTTGAATCCAAATGCAGGCATCTTGGGACTTTAGGAAATACCAAAAAAGGTACATTATGGTTTCAAGGTGGCCACATAAAGGACATTTGGGTAGAGAAATCCCCAATTAGAGAAGCCTTTTGCCAATTGGTAGGCCTTGATAAATAAAACACCAATTGAAATGTGTAATTTTAGATTCACTACAAGCCAACCAGATAGTGTGGAAGTGATTCCACTATATAGAAGGGGAGGAATGGATGTTCTACCTCTTATTGATTTTATCCACCATAGGTGAGTATGGAGAGAAACATTCATAACTTTTTTGGGCCATATAATTCTATAAATAAATCTCTTTGTACCATTTCCAATCCTTCCACCAAGGACGGATAGAGTTGACAGAGATATTATGAAGAAACTCCATAGGCACCACTACCACAATCTCACATAAAACTTAGCTTAGATCCAAATTAACTTATCTCAAGATATTTATTCAACACATCATTTAAAAAAGGAAACTGCTACAATACTTGTATTTCAAAAAATTGCCAAAATTACAATATGTCTGTATGTAGTCACAAAAGTTATAGATCCAAGCATGGATCTATCTATTTATTCTATATTAAGAAACTATTTATCCCAATATTCTAGGAAATAACCTGACTAACTTTAAAAATAAAAGATATTCTAGATAGATTGAGTGACATAATTGAAATTAAGAGTCATCATAATGAGATATTTTAGGAGTCAAAGAATCCATAGATAAAATTTTCGATGCCTAAATATATCAATTCAAAACTTTACATAAATTGATATTCCTATCTTCTATCTTCATCATTGCAACCTAGAATAGCAACTCCCAAATAGAAGACTAAACAAAAAATAGACATCTATTTATATACATGTATAGAAATGGAAATGTTGAAAAGAGTTCTTTAGATTATCATGAAGAGGTTGGAGAAACTATCTAAACCCTTTAGAATGTACTAGGATCAATTTTGGAGCAATTTAGGTCAATCCATAGCAAAACTAGAATAATTTGTAGCTTTCTATCAAAATCTGTAGCTCGATTGTCAAAATCATTAGCTAACTATCAAAATCTATAGCTCATCTATCAAAATCTTTAGCTCACCTATCGAAATCCATAGCAACTTCAGAATCCATAGCTAGGTCTTAGATGGTTCAATCTTCACCTTGGATCCTCCTTATCTTCACAATCTTGTCAAAACTCATATTAATACTACTAATTACCTATAAAATTCAAAATGTGGAGCTTAAAACATGTAAATGTTAGAACAAAGAGCAAAAAAGATAGACTTAGACTTTACATGAGTTTCTATAGGCAAAAGCATCTATTTCCTACTTTATACAAGTTCTAAACATGAACATTACACACAATGCTCAACCATTTGACATATTTAAGGCCATAAACTATAGTGATAATGAGTCATTTTATGAACTCATCATCTCCCCCACTCCTTACCTTTTGCAAGTCCCTTTTCAAGCTATATCCTTAATCTCGATAGTTATGAATTATCTGTTGTATCTTCAAACTTAAATCATAAATGGAATATAAATCTTTTTGAAGTATCCACTGATTATGAGGAGTGAAACCCATATCCTTATACACAAAATGAACCCAAATATCAAACTATTCTTGAGGTTTTGGACCTGGATTCTAACTAAGAGACATTGGAGAAAGTAGTAAGGGAGGTCTGAACCTTATTCCAATCTAGGGATTTATTCCATCCCTTTGTAAAACTTCTAAAATTATCTACACAATAACATTATCTTCTCAAATACCACTAAAGGGTAGTGGGTGACAACACTTCTCGTCATCTTAATGTAATTGGTATCATATGCCAGCATTGTCTACAAGCCACCACTACATCATAAAAATTATGTTGCACAAATAACACAAAGTTGAGAAGACCATCTTGCAATGTGAAAAGATAATGATCATGAATTCTTGGATGCTATAAATAACTATGAAATTGGTGTAATATATACTATGCACTACCAAATTGAGACCTAATGCATAAACCAACATCTTGTGCAATGTTAGTGTGATCATCATATCTATTCTGCCAAGCAATTTGATTTCTATATGCAAACAACAAAGCTTTTATTTGAATCTCTCCCAAAAATATATTTACCAAAAAATTATTTGTATTCCCTATAACAATGTCACATAAATAAAACTCACAAAGCAGATCTTGTCTATTAGGGATACTATTTTTGAATTTTGTCACGAAGACATCATTGGTGTTTATCTCATATGACAAATCATAAGATATATGTAACAATTACCATCTAAAAAACTATTCATGTAAGAATAAGGTACATGCAGAAGAAGGGACTCTACATGATAACAACCTTTCACTTAATTGATAGGTAAACTAAAGAGTTTATTTAACATGTTCTTCTTTATGTTGGGCTTGAGTCAGTTCTTTTTGCATTTTCTATTTCTCTTCGTTAAGAAAATAATTTTCCTTTTTAAGTAGATGATTATGTGTCTTCATTTCTTCAAGTTCTGAGCAGACTTGATTCCATTGGTTCTTTACTTCTAAAATAGATAAAGTAGTCTAACAGCATTGTTCTATCATGACCTTAGAAGGAACATGAGAAGAGCTAAAGTCTTTTTAGGTTCTCAGCCTAGAATTTTCAATTTTTAAAAGATTGCTCCTCAAGGATATGTTTTCTTCTTCAAGTGATCTAGTATGACCCCATACATCAATAATTTCATCCTCTACCTCATCCTTTTTCTTTAGGGACTAAATTTCTAAAGTTTCAATTTGTTTCATTAAATGATCAATCACAAAATCTTTGTTTATGTTGCAGCAACTAATTCAACTTTATCCTCTACATTTTTTTTAACTGTGGTTTCTAATTAGACAAGGCTAAAGCATGTTGGATTTATATATCATTTGTTTCCTTTGAAGGTTATCCATCCTCTTCAATCATGGGGTCTTTTCTTTTATCCTTTTTCTATTATGTAAGAAGAATGAGACATTTATCAAGAATAGTCTCAAGAATATTGTCAACCAAATCTTCATGTGGAAGAAAGGTTTCCTCCTCTTCTTTATTGTGAGCTTCATTAGCAGTGTTTGTGGGTTTTTGATTTAAACTATCCAGTGTCTTAGTAGCATTGGTCTCATCATTATCAACTACTAGAATTAATCTTCCTCTTCTTTTAAGAGGGGGTTGAGCTTCTATAGGTAGGATTTCTTGAGTTTTTGGCTGGGAAGTAGGGTCTATAGAAGACTCTTCTTTAATAATTTGAATGGGATTTTGGACTAAAACAACTTGGGAAACATGTTGTTGGCTTCTAGTAGAGGATTTGAGACTCAATTTCCTACATGTTGGCTCAGGAGGAGAGACTATGGGAGGTGGATCTAAGGTTTGCAATAGAATAGTCTTGGTAGTGGATCTTGTGCTACAGATGAATTTTAAGGCAATTACTTTAGAAGAGATATTTGGTGGGGTTTTTAAACTGGAGGCATGCATGTGTACAAAATTTTGTTTAGCAAGTTTAGGGGTTTTCTTTCTCTTTCTTTCAAGGAAAGCAGCCCAATGATGTAAGAAATGATGTTGAATAATGAGTTGAATCAACCCATGATGATGTATGGTAGTAGGGTTTTTAACATACCTCATAGCTACAACTTAGATGGATCCTAAGAGAAATGAGGGAAAATTTATCTTGTGTTGAGGTTGTTGAAGACCATATCTTAAATTAATTAACATTCTTAAGACCATACAACTTAACACACGACACTATCCCTCACATGTCAAATATTTAATAAGCCAAAAGGAAACTAACCTCCAAGGTTTATGTAGAGACTCTCTGCTTACCCCTTTTATTCTACCTTTGACATCTTCCATGAAAAATGGTGTATATTCTCCTTCACTACTAAAATTTTTGACTAAATCATGAAATGAGGATCTTCTTGCTATCTAAGCTCCTTCATCAAGAATCCCTGACAATTCATTAAGGATTTACGTGGGGAAGGGTATTTGACCTCCTCTAACTATGGAGAAATCAAGCATTAAGTGAAGAATAAATTCTATCACTAATGCTTCATCAAAACCTTGGAACTTGAGAAAGAAGTTAAGCCATCCAACTACGGTTGATATCTTCTTTACTACCTCATTCTCCAATAATTCACTCACATCCTCAGGTTTTGACTTCTTTTTCAAACCCATTTTTGAATTCTTCACCTTCAGGTTAGGTTTGCATGGTTGATTCTTTCCCCTATTTGCAAAATGATTTCAATGGTAATAATATCCTTTGAGGGTTAGACTATGGATATTACATGAAGCACGCTAAGTAATGATGATAATATCTATTAGAATTAATGATGTTGTACCTTTTAATTTTATTTTTTTAAAACCATTCCACCATCAATTTCCTTTTATTCCTTCATTTAATACCTTTTTATAGATGACACATAATGACAATGATGTGTCATTATAAAACTTTTTTTTAAACCAGAAGGGTACTATCTGTAGCTCTTTGGGTTGATATTTCATCATATGACCTTTTGAAATGACCTTTACTAACTTCATAAATTTTGACCTCCTTATGACACCATATGAGGATTTTATATCAATGGTTTTAAACACATGCATGCAATCCTAATTATCTAAAACTAACACTTAGTATAAAAAATACTTTACTATATAAATCTCAGTATTGTCCTTATTAGTCTTCCTAATCTAATCTTCTATAAAATAAATTACATGAGTAAATGATAGTACAAAAAATAATAGTATTAGATTTATTGCTTTAAAACCAACTAATTTTTTTGAATTGAACTTTTTATTATTATTTTTTTAGTATTTTGATTTTCTAGTCAAGGCTCTTTATCCAATGCATGAACAGCCAGCAGCTAGTTTTCTATTCATGACTGTCAATAATGTCCCAAAAGATTCTCATTGTTGAATTTTTTTATTATTATTTTATTTTTACATTTTTAGGGAAGAGAAAAATTATCTTCCTTTATTCAGGCCAATTTTTTCTTTTAGAGATCAACTACCATGGAAGACTTGAGTTCTTCCATGGCACCAAAATCATTATGTACTAACTAAATAAATTCATCCTTGTTGGTGGGTTTCTGGTATAGTTTCATAAAATGTCCATTTATAATAAGTGTCTTATAATTTCCATCAATAGATAAAAACTATGTAGAACCATTATAAAAAACCATTATGTACTAACTAAATAAATTCATCCTTGTTGGTAGGTTTTTGGTATAGTTTCATATAATGTCCATTTATAAGAAGTGTATTCTATTTGAAATGGTACTAACCATCTAGTTTGAAGCTTACCTTTGAAATTATAATACTTAAAATCATTTAAGAGTACCCAATTTTCTTCTCTAAATAGTCATTATTTGATATGCAAGTCATGTTATTATTTTTTTGGTATTGTGTCATTTTTGTTTGCTACAAGACTTATATCCTCATCTCATCCAATTCATTCAACTACAACATTCTTTCTTTTTGTGCTTCATCCAAATCAACTCCTACTTCTAATGCAATCCTCAAAGTTTACATTTCAAATTCAATTGAAAGAAGAGGTTTCTTACCATAAAACAACTCATAAGGTGAAAAACTAGTGGTAGTCTTCTACGTAGTGTTGTATGCCTAAACAATGTCTGGGAGTTTCACTACCTAATTATTTCAATTGTTATTGATTATCTTGGTAAGAATGTTTTCAAATTCTCTATTAGTGAATTCTACTTGTCCATTTGATTGAGGATGGTATGGTGAAGATTTATGGTGGTTGACTTGGTATATCTCCATGAATGCTTGAATCATTTTGGACATGCATTATGGTCCTTGATCTGATACTCTCTTGGTACTCCAAAATACTGCATGATCTTAGAATAGAGGAGATTTGTTACCTCTTCATCTCCTGCATAAGAAAGAGCTTGAACTTCAGCTCATTTAGTTACATAGTTTATACATACCAACAAGTATTCTTTACCTTGTGATGGTGGATCTATGGGCCCAATAAATTTCATACCGCACTTCTCAAAAGGTTCTAGAATTACCTATGGATTTAGAAACATCTTGGAGGATAATGTAGGTTTTCCCATTCTTTGACATGCATCACATTGCCAAACATAAGTCTTTACTTGTTTGTAGAGAGTTGGCTAGAAATATCTAGCTCCAAGGATTTTGTGTATCATTTTTTTCACTAAATAATATCCACCTCTAGGTTCATCATGACATGCATGAATGATATCATACATCTCATTCTCCTTCACACACCTACAAAAAATATGATCAGGTCCAAATTTAAATAGTATATAATTAATCCATATATAATAACTTACTCTAATTAAATGTTTTTTTCCTATTTAGTATATTAAAAAAGAAACTTCCATGTACCTAGAAAATTTGCTATATCTAAAAACCAAGGTGTTTATGTTGAAACAACAAATAATTGTTCATCCAAAAAGTTGTCTTCTACAAGTTCCTCTTCATCTTCATTATGCAAGCTAGAAATAAAATTAGCAACCACATTAAACTTTCTTGGTTTATTTACAATTGTTATATCAAATTTTTACAATAATAACAGCTATCTGATTAGTCTTCCTCCTACTACTAGCTTGTTTATCAAATACCAAATAGCTGCATGGTTAATATATACAAAGATTTTATAGCCATTAATAAAATGTCTGAATATATTTATGGCATAAATTACAACAAGGAATTCCTTTTCAGTGGTTGTATAATTTATTTCAGTTGAAGTTAAGTTCTTGCTTATGTAATATATGGCATACATATGTCCATTTTCATATTTCTATCCCAAAATAACTCCCATAGCATGATTAGATGCATTAGTATAAATATTAAAGGGCTATGACCAATTAGGTCCTCTTAAGACTGGTGCAGTACTGATCTTTTCTTTGATGGTTTCAAATTCTTGTTGATAGGCTAGATTCAAATAAATTCACTTTCTTTTGCAAGCATAACAAACATTGGAGTAACAATTTTGTTGAAATCTTCTATGAATCTTTTGTAGTAGCCTGCATGTCCTATAAAACTCTTAATGTCAGTCTAATTTTGAGGAATAGGAAAGTTTGAAATAACTTCAATTTTCTTTGGATCTACTTAGATCCCTTTTGTAGAAATATGATGTCCTAAAACTATGCCTTCTTCTACCATAATCAAACATTTTTCATGACTTAGAGACAGATGGTGGTCCTTACATATTTGTAGTAATTTTTTAAAATTACTTAAACTTTCATCAAAATATTCCCCATAAATAGTAAAATCATCCATATAAACTTCTACATAGTCATTGGTCAAGTCTAAAAATATGGCTAGGACAGCTCGTTGGAAAGTGACAGGTGCATTGCATAAACCAAAGGGCAAGACTATTTAAGAAAATGTTCCCCATGGGTAGTTGAAAGTTGTTTTGTATTGATCCTTAGGTGCCACTTGTATTTAGTTATATCTACTAAAACCATGTAGAAAATAAAAGTATCTTTTTCCAATGAGATTATCAGTATCTTTTTCCAACCAAATTATCAAGTACTTGATCAATGAAGTATAGATGGAAGTAGTCTCTCAATGTTGCTTTGTTTAATTCTCTGTATTCCACACATACTCTCCATTCACCATTTTTTTTGGAAAAATGACCAAGGCAGAGACCCATTTGTTGTCAAAAATGGGATAAATAAGTCTTATTTCTAGTAGCTTCTTAATTTTAGTTTTTACAATGTCTCTCAAGGCAGGATTGATTCTTCTTTATGGTTGCCTTACTAGCTTAATGTTTTCTTTGTAAATTTGGTGTGTACATATGCTTGGATGAATTCCTTTCATATCTTTTTATTCCCATGAAAAATTTGAGTGTGATCCCTAAGTGCATCAAAACTTTCATTTCTTGATCATTTGTCAACCAACTATTTATATTGAGTGTCTTCCCTTGTGTTATAGTGATTTGCTTAGTTCCTAGATGAGAAGACTATATTTGAATGAATTCACTCATCAATAAGTTGATATGACAAGGATGTGGAACTAATGAATGAAATTTAATAGCATCTTTAACAAATTTTTGTCCTGTGGAAATAACTCCAGCTAATGGACAATGAAAGGCTATACGAAATAAGTCTTGGCCTTCATATGCCCATTGCATCCTATTATTTTGAAGGTTTTTATGATCATATAATGTATTTGAAGAGGTGGAAGAGGATTAATGATTATAATAATAGGAAGTGCTACCTTGAAAAGGTCTTTTATTCAAATATGTATCTAGTATGTTGCAATCCATTGGCAGACTGTCAAGATCTGTAGCTAGACTATCAAGATCCGTAGTTGTTCCAATACTTCTTAATAACTGATCATCTACTTGTTTTACATGTTGAGTGATTGTAACCATATCTAGAAAATAAAATCTATCATGTTTTTCATTAGGTTGGTCAACCCATAACTATTTAGCAGTATTGATTGATGGTTGAGCAGGTGGATATAGAGAAAAAAAATTACTTTAAGACTATTTGAGATGGTCATATCCCTTAATCTATAATCAATTAATGTTGCTACAATTTCTAACCAAGGTTTTTATAGAATCATTTTTACATTGGAGGATAATAAAATAAATTAGATACTCCCATGAGTCTATAGTCAACATTATGTCTTCAATGACACCTTTTGGTTTAGTAGTTAAATGATCTACCATTTGTAATATTGTGGTGGTTGGTTACATGTCCTTCAAGGAGAGGTTTTGCATGGTGTTTTTATTCATCACATTAATATCATCCCATAGATCTAAAAATACATTTGGTATCTCCTATTTTCCAAGTTTTACAGAGATGATAGGACTTCTTGTGTCTCTATATCTAGGTAAAAGCAACTTTCCTGCTAATAAATCAGCAAGCTTACCATCAACCTGTATGGTCTTAGAATACTATCTTTTTTAACTAGGTGTCTTGATACATAGACTTTTGATCACCTTGTTTACTTCTAGGATATCTCTAATGGCTTGGTAAAATGGAATCTCTATGTTTAGTTTTCTGAGTTCTTGGATCAATATTGATTCCTTGTTATTTTCTACTTCCTTTAATCTTTCTAGAAAAGGCACAGGTGGAGGTATTATGATAACTTTCTTTATTTTTCTAGTTTCTTCTTTAGACTCTTTTTATTTTGTTGATTGAATTTGTAGATTTTTTTTTCTTTTGGTACTTTTGTGGTGATGATTTGGGGTTCTTACACTATTCTTCCTGATCTAAGATGAATATTTACACATTCAATAACTCCTACCCCCATTATTTCACCTTGTTAATTTACTAAAACCTATTTATTTTTTAGATTTTCTACTTGTTGAACAGGTAACTAAGGCTGGTTTACTTGTTCTATAGGGGTGGTTTGACTTCCATAGGGTGCCATTAATGCTTGGTGTTCTTGTTTTGGATACCTTATTTAGTGTTGTTGATTATAATTTGGACCAAAATTCTAGTGTTGGTTTGTCCATGAATGTTGATGACCTTGTGGCATTCATGTTTGTTGAAAAGGCTGGGACATCATCTATTGTTTGGCATCCATTCTTGGGTGCCCCATGTTGGTATAGCCTAAATTTTTAGAGGTGCATGCCATTGTTGGAAAGGAAGTCTTGAGCCAAACTATTGATTTTGTTGGAAGGTATTTCCTTGTCTTTAAACATAACTGATTTCTTCTATGGCTTGTGTATTTTTTTAACTGGTTATTAAGAATAGGAAGGTGACTACAATTCTTTATGTCATGATCCTTAGCATCACATATTCAACAAATTTCAATTTTATCCAAAGGACAATCTTTAAGTGCACGTTTCAATCTACATTTTGGGTAATAGATTGCCAATGGCTCATTATTGGATTTGGATTTAACCTACAATCCATATAATTTTGAATTCAATTAGACCAATATGTTTGTTTTAAATTTTGAAAACTCTTCCATGAGTTAGTTTACATCACTAGATTTCCCCATTTTCCCTCTTCTACCACTAGGTTTTGTTCTAGAGTAGTTTGTGCATAACCGTGTGATTTCTTAGAAATCTAGCTTAGTAATGTTTCCTTTTCCCATAAGATTCAAAGAATCCCTATAATAGTTATCCAAGACCTTAAGGAAAATGGTTTTGATCACTTCTTTAGGTAACTCATATCCACATCTATTGAGAGTAAAGGCAAAACTATCTAGGTAATCTTCAAGGTTCTCATCTTCATTTTGTCTAATTTTGAAAAAATCTTATTTCTTATCCTTAACCCTGCAATAGTCTTGATACTTATCCAAAAATTATGTTTCCATTTCTATCCAAGTATGAATAGAGTTCCCTCATAGGCCCATGAACCACCTCATAGTTCCTTCCTTCAAAGTCGAAGGAAAAAGTTTGAGCTTTTGACTATCTGAGGTGTAACCATAGGTCTAATAGAGAACCTTAAACTCAAAAAGAAATTGATCTGGGTCTTCAGTAGACAATCCTCTAGAGGTAGGTAGATTAGCTCGAGAAATATTTTTCATTATTTTTTCATCATCTTCAAAGATAATAGGATAAGAGAAGGTCCTCTCAGGAGCATATCTGTGAGGATTCTCCACTTGGACTATGTTTTCTCCCATATCAAATCAAGTTCTATTGAGAGGAGGGGATCTTGGTTGTTCAGTATCTATAATTTCAATTGTTGTAAAAGAGGATTCTTCTTGTCCTTTAGAAATATTTTTGAATTATTCTCTTATCTCTTTTTGAAAGTTATCTATTTTACCTGTGATTACCTTAATTCTTTCTTAAAAATGAACTTGAACTTTTGGAGCAAATCTACCCTATGAATCATGTGGCCTACTCATATACTTGATTTTGACAAGAGAGTGATTTTATTATAATTTTTTTATTTTTATGTTTCATAGACTGTTAGCCTGAATTTACCTTATTAACACTTGAAATTCCTTGGCAATGACACAAAAAATGATGAGTGTCATTAGTACCCCTTCATTTAACCAATGTATGTTGGTGTCTTGTTCTTACTAAGGTAGTGCCTAAAGCTATTTGTAGTGAGGTATTTATTGATCTTAGGTTAACAGTGCTTAGTTTTTTGGGGGTTTTTGGATGTTATGCTAATTTATATCTACTTTTAATCTCTAAACTATAGTTTGAAAAGGAAACACTCTTTGCATAAAACATAAACCACTTAATCTGATCTAAATTGTAGAATCTAAAAATGCTTAACACAACTATAAAATAAACCCATTTAAACACTCTTGTATAATTAAAATAATATTAAATCTTAACTTAATGATTAAAACAATCATTAATCTATATTTTTAGAATCTGAAGGAATGAAACAAACTCTTATGTTGGAAATAACAAATTAACTATTCAATCTCCCCTGCAGGTTTTCAATCTAAATTATACAAACATATATCTATAAAAATCTTTAATTGAAAAAAATACAAAATCAACTTATAAATACCAAATATATTTCATGTTTCTTTAGGAGTGGGCCCTTGCTCCCTCAAATCTAGGTCCAAATTAACTCAACTCAAGATATTTCTTCAACACATCAACTAAAAAAGGAAACTACTAAAGTACTTATATTTCAAAAATCACCAAAATTATAATATCTTTGTATGTAGTCATAAATTTTTTAGATCCAGGCATGGATGTATCTATTTATTCTATACCAAGAAACTATTTATCCCAATAGTTTAGGAAACAATTTAACTAACTTCGAAAATAGAAGATATTCTGGACAGATTGAGTGATATAGTTGGAATAAAGAGTCGTGACAATGAGATATATTTGGAGTCAAAGAATCCATAAATAAAATTTTCCATGCCTAACTATATCAATCAAATATTTACATATATTGATATTCCAATCTTCTATCTTCATCATTACAACCTAGAATAGCAACTCCCAAAATGGAAGACTAAACAGAAATAGACATCTATTTATATACATGTACAGAAATGGAAATGTTAAAAAGAGTTCTCCAAATTGTCATGAAGAGGTTGGAGAAACTATATGAACCCTTTAGAATGTACTAGGATCAATTGTAGAGTAATATGGGTCAATATGTAGCAAAACTAGAACAATGTAGCTTGCTATCCAAAATCCACAGCTTGACTGTCAAAATCTATAGATAATTGTCAAAATCCATAGCTCGCCTATCAAAATTTGTAACTCGCTTGTCAAAATTTGTAGCAACATTAGAATCTGTAATTAGGTCTTAGATGGTTAAATCTTCACCTTGGATCCTCTTTGTCTTCATAATCTTGTCAAAACTCATATTAATACTACTATTTACCTGTACAAGTCAAAATGTGGAGCCTAAAATATGCAAATGTTAGAACAAAGTGCAAAGAAGATAGATTTAGAGTTTACATGAGTTTATATAGGTAAAAACATCAATTTTCTACTTTATGCAAGTTATAAACATCAAGATTACACACAATGCTCAACCATTTGACATATTTAAGGCCATAAACTATAGTGATAATGAGTCATTTTATAGACTCATCAAAGAATAGTACACATGGGTGGCAACAAGGACTTTGAAGCAAATTTGGAATTTCCCAACCAAGGAAATCAGCTTGGTGATCCAATATAAGGGTTCTTTCTCAACACAGTCCACCACTTACTACCACAACTAAAAGGGAGAGTCCTAGAAGGCAAAAAGAATTCCCAAAAATTTGAAAATTTTATCATGTTATAACCAGTGCCAATTATACCGCACCATCCAAGCAAGATGAGGAAGAAAGGATTGCTTGCAATACTACATTTTATGTCATTAAATGGAGAAGTTGGAGGCAAGACAAAAGACCTCTAGGAAGTGCATATAATTAGCCACAACATCATCTTCCTCAATGACCATAAAGAAAGAATCATTAGGGAAGTGCCCATTGAGAATTTGTTGGGGTTACTTTGAAGGAATGGATATATCATGCATAAGGCCTTGCAATTGAGCGTTGGACAAAACATAACCAAAACCTTTTGTGGTGAGAACATATAGGGTCAAGGCTAAGGGGCAACCTTGTCTAATGAATCTGAAGAGGCTAAAAGGTTATGAGTTGACTCTATTAATAGAGAGGAAAGATGAGGCATAAAAAAATAGCATGTAGATAAATTGAATGAGAGTGGGACCAAAACCCAAAGCTTGTAACATAACCAAGATGAATGGCCACTCAATGAGATCATAGGCTTTCTCAAAATCAATTTTAATGAACAAAGCCTTTTTGTGCAATCAACAGGCCCATTCCATGCCTTCCCACATTACATAAACATTATCCAGAATATAGTGCCTTCAGTGAAGCCTATCTACTCAAGTTCGATAATTGAGGGCAATATATGTCTAAGGTAGAGTGTTAAAGCCTTGGCAATGATTTTGTCAGATACATTAAGCAAAGTGATAGGAATCCAATTACAAATGAGCTCAGGGTCACCAGACTTCAGGATGAATTTGATATGCCCTTTTTTTATGGTTGAGCCCAAGGTCTATGAGTGGAAGGCTTTGAGGTAGACCAGGTAAAGGTTATCCCTAATATTATCCCACATTTTCTAGTAAAAATCATAAGGGAATCCATCACATCTCAGGGATTTGTCATTAGCCATTTGCATTAAAGCTTCAAATAGATCCTCCATAGCAAGGATCCTATCATAGGTGACCCTTTGGGTGGTGGTAAATTTAGTGGGAACCACTAAGAGACACTATTTTAAGGCCTAGTGGCTTTTCATGGATGGAGGTTGAGATGAAAACACTTATCGATAATGTTTGGCAAAAGCCTTCACCATCTCAGGCATCTACATGTATCTCTACTCATTATTATGAATGGCTTGTATTTGTTGGGAGGTGGACTTGGCCTTAAACATGTGGAAGAATTATTTATATACCTATTTTCCAACTTTGATCCAAGGAATATGAGCTCAAATTTGAGCACTATAGGCATTTTACTTATCAACAATTTGGATTTTATGGCATAATCTGACCACCCACAGCCATAAAGCTACACTGAATAGGTGTTGCTCCAGGAAAGCCATAGAATAGATCATCTTTAAAGAGGTGACAAATTAGGATCTTTTCCAAATCTTGTCTAATTGCTTCCCTTAGATACACATAAATTTAGTTGTCTGATTGAGAGCATCTACCCACCATTGGGTCCACCTTGACTATTAAGTAGGCCTAAGAACAACATTCCACACCTATTTGAGTTGTGCCATGATGGGCCCACGATACAAGAATTCTATATTAATAAATAATTGCATCTTATGGAGTTTAAGCTTTTTAAAATGCCAATTAATATAGTATCTAATCAAAAAGTGGTCAGAGAGAGTAAAATCTGACAAGGCTTCCATCAGCAAAATAAAATAGTACCAAAGGATAAGTCTGATTGAGTAGAAATAATAGCATGATCAAGCAGTTTAAGTAATCAATCGGTCCCACCTTAAATATTGGTCCAAGTGTACCAAAATTTTGGTGTGGGGTTCTGCCCTAAATTAGTTTGAGAGATAAGTGAGTTTTCATGCGTTAAAGCCTATTTTATATGGTTTCCTACAGGTTTGTTCTTCATAGTCATTTAAATATTTAATTTAAGAGTCTTAAAATTCTTAAAATAATTCAAATCCTTTGACTCACACCCTAATATAGGATTCTACAAAGTTTTTATGGTTCATTATCTTATTATCTCACTTTTAGCAACTCAAACCCTGACTTAGGGTTTACATCCCTGTAGACAACTTAAGAGCTTAATTTTTGGAGAATTTGAGGACTAGGATGATTTTCATAAGATTATAATGCATGGATAAAAGTCCCTAGATATATATACTACTATTCTAATTGAATTTTTCTTATAAATAGTTAAACAAACAAAGAACTTCCACCCTTTTCTTGACTGTAACTCTATATTTTAGATTGCAAAACCCTATTTTAACCTCTGTAACTCAAGAAACAACATGAATCATAAAATAATGATCAAGTAACATTTATATCATGTATTTTCACAATTAAATATCCTAAATTCATAATCAAATATTGGCATAAGCTTTATTTCATAGGTTTCTACAATAGATATATATAGACCCTTGCTCTTTACTCAGAATTACACCTCCAACAACCCTCAATTAAGATTTTATTCTTGATTTTATACATTCTTAAGATTATACATATATTTTTAGACTTATATACCCTTTAAATGACTAACCAAACTTGCTTTATTATCACTAGAGTCCCTCAACTACTTTCAAACTGATTAACATAATCTAAATTTTGTCATGCTCCTACATTGGATAAGGCTTATCCAGGTATGAAACATAGTTTATAACAATTACAATCATGGTAGAAGATACATTACATTCACATCACATACATAGACCCAAAATATCACTTTATAAGGATCATAATCCTTGTAACTTACTAAAACCCCTCAAATAGGGCAAAACTAATTCAAAAATTTGAGTTATTGGTTTTGGCAAGAAAATTCAAAAATACTACAAAATGACCTCTAAATCACACTTAAAGCCTAGATATGGATTATTATTGACTATATGAGACCCCATAAGACCTATAATTAATGTAATTGAACTATATACAATGATGCACCTGCATCAGACTTTCAAGCTTGAAAAATTCATGTGTTCCTACTCATGGGTCTTCATAAATGTTCTTTTAGATTTCCATTGTTGCTTGTAATTGTTTATGATGTATCTTCAACATTCTCATTTTCTCCTTTATTATATACATATATCCCATGGTTTATTTATCATATTTATTGACTGATATATATTTGTATTGCCTTCAAGTAGGCATCTATCCAGTAGAGTTTTGGAGTCCTCCTTGATAGTAACTCTTTCTTTGTTCCTCTCCAAACCTTCCTTTGTTGTACATTTTATTCGATCATGTAACCTAGATTATTGTGGGATCCACTTAAAAATTTATACCATGAGATGAATATATTATAACCTCTGTTCTTTTTATTATTGTCCTAACATTAATGTCAAACTTTATGTAGTTTTAGAGTTTTTCATTGTTCCATTCTCCTTCTTGTTCTATTTTAGACTTGAACGACTCATTCCTTGTTCTCACCTCATCCTTATAAGAGTATTATTATTAGTTAAGTTATGTACCTGCACAATCATCATTTATATAACATGTTATAATAAAATTATGAGGCTACATAACCCCTTCTAGGACTTTATTTTTTTGTCCCAACTCTCTTTCATCCTTCTTCTTGTTATTTATTTGTTGTTCTTCTTCCTCATAGATTTTAAAGATTATTATTGGTTGATATATTGAAATTAGAATTGTCACAACTCCTCTATCTTGTTCAAGACTAATCATGTCCTACCCATATTTTAGGAAATCTAACTTTTCCTTTTCTTTCTTCTTAACCTTTCTTCCTTGTATAACTTGTAACCATGGAAGGCTATTCATGATTTCCTCTATTTCTTTTATTTCATCTGGTGTGTCATTAAATGGCCTTTTCTAGACCTAATTCCTCAATCCATATTCTCTATTTAGAATCTCATTTTATGTTTCATATTAACCTTCCATAATTTCCTTGTCATCTTGCTCCCTTATAGGTGTAAGAGATTGAGTTCTTGAACTATTCTTGTTATCACCATCATAATGATTATGTCCTTACTTGAAATTCATGACTTGTCTCTAATTTTTTTCCCCTTTTTGAGGTAATTGTATGGACAATATACTCTTCTCTTTTTAAATCTTCCTCTCTCTATCTAGTAACCTGTTTTTAGTTTCCATTGGACTTGATATAAATCTTACTATTTGACTACTATCATCCTCATCTTGGAGAATCTTGAGGTTATCTTTTGGCTTGCCTTCTACCTATGCTTAAGGTCCATGACTCTCAATTTTTTTAGTTATACCTTAAAAATATATTTCATTTTCTCTTTATTTAATGACACTTTCTTGTGCCTTTTCATCCTCTTTCCTTCTACCTACAATCACACATAAATTACAATGATTAGTTTGAAAAATCAGATGCTCATTTGACCCTCTTAATGCCTCTAAGATTGTAATTTATTCCTCATGATTAACTAAGAGTTTTAGGTCTTTTATTTATCTCTCCTCCATCTCTTCTTCACCCAACATTGGTCCTTCATCTAGTTCACAAATAAAGATTACATGTTCTTCTTCCAAGGACTATTTCTCATGCCTCTTCTCTTTACTATACATGCTTTTATATCTCTCACTCCTCATTCCTCTATATACTCTTATATTTATTCTTTCTTCCTTTATAAATTTAATTAATATATTCCTTATTATCTTTTTAATTAATATCTCTATAGGCCACTTTACTTTTCTTCTCAACTTCTAGCCATAACATTGGATTTCTTCTTCTTGTATCAGCTCCATCATGAGTTTTAGCTTTTCTTTTAGCTCAAATATCTCTTTCTCGATATCCAACTCTTTCTTATTGGTATCTTATTTCATATTTTTATGGCATTTTCCTTCAACATGATTTTATCATCCTTTTGTTCTTTTCTTTAGGCATCAATGTGCTCTTCCTCTTCCTTTTCTCTCTCACTGTAGGCCTCAATGTGTCTTTTCTTCCTCGACAAGTCCTTCTCACCTTGCTTAATTCTTGATACCTCACCTCGGTTACCTTCCTATAAAAATTTTATTTTGGTACCTTTAGTACTTATTTACCTCAAACTTTATTTTTGAGCTTCTACCTGTGCTTTGTTTTTCACTTTCCAAGCCTTGATGGGTTGAATGGCTTCTTCCTTGGCACTTAACTCTTTTTTTCTCAAAGTTTTTGAGAACCTTTTTATATCATATTATCTGACCTTGAAAGATTTTTTTCCTTCATAAGAGCTCTTGCTAATCTCTAATACCACAAATGGTGAAGGGGATCTCTAAGGTCTGTAATTTTCTCTAGACTACTTTTTTTTTATAGGCCTGTAGCCTTTATTAAGCTTTTTTTGTACTATGAATGATTGAAATCAAACTTAGAATAACCAAAAGTGACTTTAGATATTCCTTCACATGTTATACCATATATTTCACATGTTTTATCCTCTTTATCCCCTTTAAATCTCTTACAAACTTAGGAAACTATATTTTAAGCTTTGTTTAGGCCTAATTTTGGGTTTACAAACACTCAGTCACCTATAACTACACTTTTAATAATATTCACAACTACAAACCAATTGTATCATATTCATCAAACCTATATCATTTGTCTAAAAAAATTCAAAGTATTTGGATTGATGGTTTGAGAGATAAGTGAGTCTCCATGACTTAAACCCTATTTTCTATGGTTTTGTACAAGTTTGTTCTTCACAGTCCTTCAAATATTGAATTAAAGAGTCTTAAAATTATTAAAACCACTCAATATCCTACAAATTTTTTTAAATTTTTGGTGGTTCATTCTCTTATTATCTCACTTTTAGTGACTCAAACCTTGACCTAAGGTTTACAGGCATGTAGATAACCCAAGAGCTTAATGTTTGGAAAATTTGAGGACTGGGATGATTTTCATAATATTATAATGCATGGATCAAAGTCCCTATTTATTTATCCTAATCTAACAATTGAAATTTTCTTAAAAATAGTCAAACAAACAAAGAATTGCCACCCTTTTCTTGACTATAACTATGTATTTTAGACTACAAAACCCTGTTTTAACCTCTATAACTCAAGAAAAAACATGAAGCATAAAATAATGATTAAGGAAAATGTATTTATGTTTTAAAAATCAAATAGTTTGAATTCATAATCAAATATTGACATAATTTTTATTTCATAGGCTTCTACAATAGATATATGTAGACCCCTGCTATTTACTTAGAATTACACCTTCAATAACCATCAAAAGTTTTTTTCTTGATTTTATACATTATTTATTAGTATAGGTTTTTATTTTTCCCTATTATTTAATTAGGAAAATTGTATTTTTGTGCATACATGGAGTTTTCCTACATTTGTGGGATAGGCTAGCTTATGTGGAGATGTGTGTCATAGATGTGTCATAGGTGTCATAAGAATGTCATAAGTAACTCCCTTGATGGGAATTACTTCTCTATTCTTAGCACCTTGTCACCACCTTTCATGGAGGAGTTGCAGTCTATTTTTGGGGTGCCTTGACCACCTTTTGTGGAGGAGTTACTTACGTGCTCTCCTATACGTATTCTTCACTTTGGCCATCTCATGTTAATCAGATTTTGGTTTTCTCCATTTTGTCTTGTGCAATTTATCTTCTTGTATAATTTCAAATTGCTTTAGCATCTATGTGGTGTGCACTTGCTTCATCTCGTGTGATCACGTCTCCATTGCATTTGCATTATCCAGATTCTGGCAACAACTCTGATATGGTATCAGAGCCACCCTGGTAATCATGTGTCTGGTTATGTTATTAGTTTATTCTGAAATTCTTACTTTGCTTTCTTAGTGTTTTGTTAACTCGGTTGCATTTGAGAGTTTTGGTAGAGTTTCTTGAAAACTCATGCAAATCCATACAAAAATCTGCTAAAAAAATTACTTCTATTGAGTTTCATTCTACTCTGAAGGCATTGACTTCTACATTGAATTTGTATGGATTGTACGGATTGAGTTCTCTATTTCAAAGCTGGTGAGCAGTCTACCTGCTTCCATTCAGATCTTGCCCTTGGGTCCCATGGGCACCCAGGCGTCAAGAATGTTGAGCAACCACTGGCAATCGCGGAGTAGGAAGGAGCCGGTGTTGAGGCCAAACCAGTTCTTGTGCTTATAGACAGTAAGTCCCCAGCTGTGTGGATCAATAAATACATGGAAGATAAATCTATTTGCAGATAAGATCTATGGACTTGATGCACTTGGGTGCCGTTGTTGTGTGCAGGGAGGTCGTGCATTTCCTCTGTCCTTTCTTGTGTCCTTCAACAACACCACGCAAACACCAACAGTTGGGTTTCACCAGAACCAAGGTATATGATATTGTGCTCATTGTATATGCATTGAAGATTCATGCCCTAGGCATCGAGTTCAGACCTTTTTGGTTTCCAACGCCCATTTGGTGGGCCCACCCTCTCTCTTACTATTTAACTGGTAATTCTGCTTTTGTCCAATAATTATTTTGATATTCATAAATCAGTAATTTGATTTTTTGAATTAAAGTCAAATTTGAAATTAGCATTCAAAAAAAAAAGGTAGTTTAAAGTTTTTAAAAAAAAACTTGTATCTTCGACCTACGAAGATGAAGGGTGAGGCCCGAGTTGGCAGGTGGCCAATTCCCCCTCACAAAGACCTCCTTTGGATTCCTCACTCTATTTCAAATCTAATGAGTCGTTGGAAGGCCACTTTCTCTCTCAAAATAGGCATTTTTTTAATGTTTTAGTATTATTTCTTTTACAAAAACACTTGTTTACGAGAAAATTGGATCTTTAATATCTTGCAAATGGTAGCTCAAATTTGGGTGCCATTTTTTGTAAAAGTGTTTATAATTCAATTCTCCATAGTGTAGGCTTGTTATTTGTCAAAACATCACTACTTTATAAAGTGCCAAAATTTTGGATCTCCCAGGATGCATTTTCGACTGAGTCTGACGTCCTGTTTGCTTAGAGTCTTATATTGATTGCTCTAAGATGCATTCTCGACTGAGTCCAACATCTTTTGAGTGTGCACTTGCTTATTTGGGGGGGTGCTCAGCATTTTAGGGGGGTGTGTTTGCTTTTCACAACTTGCAAATCTTCGCTTTCATTCTCCTTTCTGCATAAATTCACAACTTGCAATCAACACAAATTCACCTAAATTCAGCTTAAAATGGATTATTTTCAACTTAAACCCCTAAAACCCTTTAACTATCATGAATGAAAGGTTAAAATATCATTCTTAGAAGTAAAGGGTTGTATAGGATCACCATGGGTACTGAAGTAGAACCCAACACTGATGCTGAAAAGGTCAAATGGTACAACTGTAGTGATGAAGCCTATGGATTAGTGATGAAGACTCCCAAATACATATGGAACACCTTAGAACTCTTATTTGGGAAGCTTGATGAGATGAAATATCATGAGCTTGAAAACAAACTCATAAGTCTAAGTCCTAGCAACTTTGACACCCTACAGGACTTCTTCACTAAGTTTAAGGCCCTTAAATTGCAATTAAAATAATGCAGGATAGAGAAGAAATATGATCAACTCATTCTTTTTATTCTCACAAAGTTAGGTCCAAGCTATTCAGTCTTTGTCTCAACTTTCCATGCCACAAAAAGTGCCCTTGGCACTACATGGAAAATGCCTTCTTTAGATTCATTCATTGCCAACTTGACTAGGGAGCAATATAAGCTAATTCAAATGGGCACAATGAAGTCTACTCAACCTCAAGCTTTGATAGCTGGAAATGGTAAGGATAAGACTTCAACAAATGATAAGAAGAAAAAGAACAAGGACCAGGAGAAGAAGAAGAAGAAATAAAACAACAATCCTGCCAAAAATAACACTGAGTCTTCCTCCTCAAATGTTAAACCTAAGAAGGAGAAGGTTAAGTGTGCCTATTGTAAAAAGATAGGGCATGATGAACACAAATGCATGAAGAAACAAATAGATCACCTAACTCATCTTCTAGAGAAGCACAACATAGGTGTTCTTGAGTCCATCAAGCAGAATTCATCTACCCAAGATACTACCAAGGCAAAAGGCAAGGGTAAGGAGAAAGAAAAGGGCAAGGCCCTTGTAGCTACAGCAGATTTTACATCTTCATGGGTCATTAACTCGGGTGATTCTCACCACATGGGCTCTTCACTAGTTGAGTTTTCATATTTAGAGGCTTGTTGCATGACTTCAATTAGTTTGGGTGATGACACATTAGTTTCTGTTACAGGGAGAGGGTCAGTTGAAATGGAAAGAGGAACATTCAATAATGTTCTAAGTGTTCCTTCTCTTTCAACCAATCTCCTATCAGTGTACCAAATCACTCACGTTGGTTAGGGCATGAGAGTTGAGTTTTCACCAGATTTAGTGGCTATCAAGGAATTGCATAGTGATACTACAGTGGCAGTGGGTAGGGCAGATCACCAAGCCAAGTTATACACCTTCTCACATTTTTCACCCGATTCTTATTTAACAGCATTGCTAACTCATTCAGATGGAGTTAGAAAATTATGGCATGAGTGGTTTGGCCACCTTAACTACCACTACCTTGAGCAACTTTGCAAAAATGACATGGTCATTGGCTTGCCTCGTGTCTAATTCTCAAAAGGACTTTGTGAGGGGTGCTCCCTTAGGAAGCATCCTGAAGCAAAATTTGACAAAGGCAAAGCTTGGAGGGCTTCACAACCTTTAGAGTTAGTCCACAGTGATGTATCAGGACCCTTTCCCAAACCATCTTTCACAAGGGCTAAGTACATCCTCACTTTCATTGATGATTTCTCTAGGTACACTTGGATATATTTTCTCAAACAAAAGTTTAAAGTGTTTGAAAATTTTCTAGACTTCAAGGCTCTTGTTGAGAAACAGAGTGAGAAATCCATCAAGGTTCTTCAAACTAATAATGGAGGGGAGTATGTCAGCAACATGTTTGAGCATTTTTGCACCACAAAGGGGATTGATTTGTAGCACACAGTCACTTACAGTCCTTCACAAAATGGGGTTGCATAATGCAAAAATAGGTTCTTAAAAGAGATCAGTAGCTGTATGACTCACTCTAAATCCTTAGCACCATAGTACTGGGCTGAAGCCATCAATTGTGCTTGCTACATTCAAAATAGGGTTCCTCACAAAGCTTTGAAAGGGATAACACCCTTTGAAGCTTGGCATAAAAGGAAACCTGATGTTGAGCACCTTAGGATTTTTGGATCCCTAGCCATGGCCCACATTTTGAAGAAGAAACGCAAAGCTATGGAACATCAGTCTAAGCCTTGCATCTTTGTAGGATACTTGGATGGTATTAAGGGGTATCATCTTCTAGATCTAGTCACTCATGAGTTGTTCATCGAGAGAAGTGTCCATTTTTAGGAGAGTCCTAGAGACTCAAAACTTAACACTTCTTCTCCCTCATCAGATCTACTTCTTCATGATGATTCCTCATCAAATTCACATCAGCCACACCAGGTTCTCAAGCTAGAGACATCTTCTTATTCTTTGAGTTTAGACAGTGAGGATAGTGATGCAGAGTCATCCACCTCTAGTCAGTCAGAGGATGAGGAGTTAGCACCTAACTCACCCACTTTTGGGCCACTTTGGGCCATATAGACACTTGAGAATGCTGACACTTGGGTAGGAGATCTCGTAGATGATAGATGTACTAGGGGGATTTTTAGAGAGATCCACATGCCTTCTTTGCTTCAGTTTCAGATCCACAGACTTTTTGAGAGGCATCAGGGGTACTTGAGTGGGATAGTGTTATAGAGGAAAAATATTCTTCCTTAATCAAAAATCACACTTGGGACTTGACTTCACTTCCTAAGGGAAGAAATATGGTTTGATGTAAGTGGATATATCAGACCAAGTTTGTAGCAAATGGGTCGGTTGATAAGTAAAAAGCATGATTGGTCACCAAGGGTTTCTCACAGGTGGCAGGAATTGACTACTCAAAGACCTTTGCACTCGTTGCAAAGATGACTTCTATCCAACTCACCTTGGATATTGCCACAACACATGGTTAGGATGTGCACCAGATGGATGTGAAGAGTGCCTTTCTTCATGGAGACCTAGAGGAGGAAATCTACATGGAACAGCCGCCAGGATTTGTTTAGGATTCTTCCTTAGTATGCAGACTTAGGAAATCTATCTATGGCCTCAAATAGGCCCCTCGAGCATGGTATGCCAAGATGGATTCCTTCCTTCTCATAGTGGGTTTCACTAGGTGCCATTCTGACCCCAATGCCTACTTCTTGTGATAGGATGATTCTCTCCTGATTTTGGTTCTATATGTTGATGACCTTTTGATCACCGAGAGTTCTTCATCAGCTATTGCAGTAGTGAAGGCATCTCTTTAGGATAGATTTGACATGACAGACTTGGGTTTGTTGCACTACTTCCTTAGCATCGAGATCTTATAATCAGATTTAGGGATTTCTCTTGCATATCCTAAGTATGCTCTTGATTTATTGGCTCACTTTCACATGGCTGATTGCAAGCCATCTCTGACTCCCTTTCTATCAGGAGTCAAGCTTGAGGCTGCTTGTTCTTCACTATTAGTTGATGCCACTCGATATCAACAACTTATTGGTAGTCTCATCTACTTGACTCACACTAGGCCTAATATATCATATACAGTGGGACTTGTCTCTAGACTTATGCAGGAACCTCATGAGCTGCATTGGAAAGTAGCTAAGAGGATCTTGCATTACATACAAGGTTCACATAGATACAAGATTCATTACAGATTTGGCATAGAGATTGACTTGGTTGGATATACAGATTCAAACTGGGTTGGCAATTCACAGACTCACAAGTCCACTTTTGGTTATAGTTTCTCTCTAGTTTCTGGTCCTATCAGTTGATCTAGCAAGAAATAGAATGCTATTACTATATCATCCATAGAGGTAGAGTACAGGGGAGCTATTAATGTAGCTAATAAGGTTATTTGGCTTCAGGTGATTCTTTTTGAGTTTGGCATTCCTATCAGGTAGCCCACCATCATTTATTATGACAACCAGAGTACCATTCAGATTTGCAAGAATCCAGTTCAGCACGAACGAACCAAGCACATAGAGATTCACATGCATTTCATTTGGGAGCTTATTCATAGTCAAATCATTGACTTAATTTTTGCTACTCTTCAGAGTAGGTTATAGACATCTTCACCAAACCTTTCATTGAGAGCAAGTTCATTCATCTACGAGCTCTTCTTGGGGTGTGGTCTACATTTGTAGTAGCATCATCTTCAGGGGGGCCACTACCCTCTTCCTTTCTTTTATGTCTCTCTTTTGGGGGGGAGTTTTTTCCTACGAGTTTTCTCCTTTTCTCTATCTTATGGGAGATTGCTTTTGTACATGGGTACCTCATCAGGCCTTATTGTCGGGACCCATTTCATATTTCCACACTGCCTACCTAAGTTGCGCTTATGGGGGGTATTAGTTTAGGTTTTTATTTTTCCCTATTATTTAATTAAGAAAATTGTATTTTTGTGCATACATGGAGTTTTCCTACATTTGTGGGATTATGTGGAGATGTGTGTCATAGATGTGTCATAGGTGTCATAAGAGTGTCATAAGTAACTCCCTTGATGGAAGTTACTTCTCTATTCTTAGCACCTTGTCACCACCTTTCATGGAGGAGTTACAGTCTATTCTTGGGGTGCCTTGACCACCTTTTGTGGAGGAGTTACGTGCTCTCCTATACGTATTCTTCACTTTGGCCATCTCATGTCAATCAAATTTTGGTTTTCTCCATTTTGTCTTGTGCAATTTATCTTCTTGTATAATTTCAAATTGCTTTAGCATCTATGTGGTGTGCACTTGCTTCATCTCATGTGATCACGTCTCCATTGCATTCGCATTATCTGGATTCTGGCAACAACTCTGATATTATTAAGATTATCTATATATGTTTTGACCTCTATCCCATTTAATTGACTACATAAAATTGTTTCTTATGACTATAATCCCTCAACTACTTTGAAATTGATTAACACAAGCTAAATTTGGCCATGTTCCTATGTTGGATAAGACTTATCTAGGTAAGAAACATAGTTTTTAACAATTACAACCATGGAAAAAGATTAATGACATGTACATCACATCCTTATACCCCAATTATCACTTCATAAGGATAATGATCCTTGTAATTTACTAAAACCCCTCAAATAAGCCAAAACCAATTTAAAAATTTGAATTATTGGTTTTGGTGGGAAAATCCAAAAATACTACAAAATGACCTCTAAATCACACTTGAAGCCTATATATTGACTATATAAGACCCCATAATACCTATAATTAATGCAATTAAACTATATACAATAATTCATATGCATCACATATCCACTCATTACCTATGGGCCTAGCCTTCCTAGTTTTCTATCTTTTACATACAAGATTTCCCTAGTCTATGCCTAAATATTTAATTTTCCTAAGTAAATTTTTTATTGATCCTAGATCATTATTTCCTATATATTATAAATCTTTAACAACATTCAGATGGATCCATTTATTATATTCATCCACCAGTGCCTTATCCATCCACTTTCCCTTTAATGGCTATCTTTAAAATTCAAACCCTTACTTTGGGTTGACCCACACATTCTTCATGTAATTCAAAAGGAAATTACTAAAAGAATATCATATATATAAACATGAAGCCTAATCCTTTTCTTATATAGGGAACATCTAGATCTTATATATTAATCAACTAGCACATTAAGGAATACATTTGCACATACTTGAGGCACTTCACTAAAACATCCAAATCTTAAAACCCATTAAAGGAACAACCACCAAAGTAAGTATTATAATTTAAAAATCATAGGTTGTTAAGTGATGAAATCTACAAAATTTGTGTACATTCTATCATATAACTATTAAGCACACATATAATTAGGTGGGATAACTATGTGCAATTTGAGCCCTCTTTAGAGTATTAGAATGTAGGAAATGCTTGACCACTTTATAAGGGTGGTTGGTATTGTACAACCCCTTTTTATAAAAAAAATAAGTTTCAAAAGTGGAGCTAGGTTTTCAAGGTGAATTAAAATAAATTTGAATATCCACAAATCACTAAGCCTCACATATTACATAAGAACCCTCTTAATAAGTAGGTGCAATGACCTAGGGTAGAACAGATTGGCAAAAAACACATATTGAAAAATGACTAAGTCTCTATTTAAGTAAGCACCACAAATCCATTTTATGGCATATTTTATGGTTTTACACTATCATAGACAAAAATAGAATTGAAACATGATAAGTATCTTATCCTATTGGTCATTTCTATAAATATCAAGTATATTTAATCAATCTTACTCTACCTTTTACATTCATATTTGTGTAATTTAAACATATCTTTTACAATTTTAATTATTCATAAGTTTTAGCTTATTTACATAGATAAAATATAAAATAAGTTTAAATATCACCATATAAGCATACTAGGGTTCTTTTTCCATAAATTAACTTAGGGCTTTGGATCAAGAAAATCCAACAAAATAGAGGCTAGGGATTTTAGATCTAAGAGCATGTAATGGAGTTGGCCCTAGATAAATCATATATTTTGATATGTATCATAATATTAACTAGATCTAACCTTAGGGGTATGAAGGACATGTAAGGTAATGGGGTTCACGAAAATGTGTTAGGGATGAATGGATTACACTTAGATGTAATATAAATAACCTTGGTTATTTCAATCAATCGTAGAAAACATATACAAAATAGTAATAATAATTAATTGATATTTTCCAAATCAAGAACTATGTTTTCAAATAGAGTTTATAGGCATATAATAGAAATTGTGGAATGTGATGACATCCATTTGAATATTAATGATGAAATGTGTGCCCAAAAGTGATAATGACCTCACATAGAAATATGAAAATGATTGAAGATAGAGGTATAAAACATTGAGGGTGCTTTAGATAGTTGACAAATATGACTAAAACCAAATTTAAAACTATGATCATCTGGTCTGGATCTTCAATTACTTTAATATCATCTCTACATTGACATTTTTAACTTGTGAAATAAACTTTTTCCCACTTACCCTGTATTAGAAACAATAAGTAAAACTTAAGGAAAACAATGAATCTTTAAGGGAATATGTTGTATTTTATTTGGGGTTTTAAGCATAATATAATTATCAGGGCCAAAAATAATTATAATGACAAATGAAACCTTCGGTTGTGTGCCAAAAATGTTGCATGAGAAATACTAGCTTTGGATAATGATAAATACTTGAAAGATTGCTTAATCTCTCTATGATGCTTGTGAGTGCTCAAAGATGCTTTAACAATATTCTACATATTATTTATATGATTATTTGTCTTAAATAAACTATAAATCTTATGTATTTATAGATAATTGAATTCAAATTAGGACCCTATTGGTACTAAAATGACAAACAAAGGAACAAAAAAAAATAGGGGACAAAGGGGATGGGTTCACCCTAATCTAAAAGGACCTAAAAGGTTGGCCCAAGGGTGTCAGGGGAACTCCAAACAATGGGACCAAAAACCCAAACAAAGAGAATGTGTGTGTGAGGAGAGGTAATAAGGCTATAAAAATGGGGGGACATGAGAAACATGAAAAATGTGCCAAAAATACTTAATTTAAACCAATTATCAATAAAAAAGAAAAACACTCTAAATTCATATAATAAAATGACTAATAAATACCAACATACCATTTTTAAATGTCTACACTTGCACATTTTTTCAAAAAAATATCCCAAAAACTAAACCCTAATTCAAAAAATCACACATACACATTTATATATGCATAATGGGGAAGACATTAATACAGATCACTTATATCATTACTGTAGATATTGAGACTTGAACCATTGTCAACTACTACATTATTTTTGTGCCCATTTATGATGGCTCTTATTAATAAGGGTCCATTATATGAACTATCATATGGCATATTTTTCTCATCAAATATAATATGGAGGCTTCTCTCCTCTTAATTGAGTGGACACAAAACTAATAAAACCATCAAGTTGATGAGTGTTTCAAGCTAATGACACCTTATTATAAGTTTTCTTGTCTATTGTAGATGATTTTTTGTGATTATGTAGTACCTTAGTCTTGTACACTTGGAAAACTCAAACCTTGGTTATTTCTCTTAGTCTTACACATGCCTTACTTACACAAGCCTCATATATGCTCTTTCTTGTGCCCCTTTGCCTATCCCTTAGTCTGACTAATCTTAGATTAATGACACATACATCTTATCTTGCCTAGAATGCTTAAAATTTAATTATTTTACACCTCTATAAGTCTAATCTTATACCTATTGTGGTACTCCCTAGACTCTAATGTCTGAGATAGATAGTAACATTAACATTACTATCCTTAACTGATGCAAGTGTCTAGTGCCATAAATTCATTTAAATTTCAATCGAAATGTATTCCAATGGTCAATTTAAGTGTTTTAATGTGAGTTGTCTCATAACAGGATTGGTATAAATACAATATCAACCCTCATTCATTCATCTCCTAGAAATTAGACCAAAAAGCATTCAAGTAGCACTCAAGTTATCAAAATCTTTCCTACTCTACCCTATTCTAATATAATTCAAAGGAACAATGTAGCTATAGGTCTAAAGTACTAAAGGAGATGTCAAAAGGTCTTATTTTCTAATTTACAAGTGAGGTCATTATTGTACTTACTTTACACACATTACATGATTCACACACAGGCTAACATATAGGGGAGAACCACATGAGTCTAAGGTCCTCTTATAGAGTATTGACTATGTAAGTGGCACCCTTTGATAACATGGTCATTACGATTCATATCGATACTATCTTCCAACTATCCCCATTTTTCCCTAAGGTCACATTGAAGATGGAAAGCTGGGGTTTTGCCATTTCACAAGGAGTGATAATTCATGACCTAAATCTAAATACACTAGAGTTAAATTGAAGCTAAACCTAGAAGTATCCAAGAGGTTGCATCTTATTTCACTAGATATTTCATATAGGACACTAGTATTGAACCTAGACAATAACATCAATGTAACCATCTCAAGTTGAGGCAACTTTCCAAAGAGCCAGAGGTACCAAATCTAGAATCTAATAATTATTCCAAAACTATCTTCCCTCTTAATTTCAACATGTTCTACATCTAGATCTGATTCAGCATCAGAGCCAATTAAGTACCTTGTTTTATGTCATTTCTATATCTAGTATAGTTGTATTTTCCATTAATAGCTTATTAAGTTAATAAATTCAATATATGGTACATCGAAGTTTAACATTTAGTTAGCCTTTTATAGATTTGATATTCACCCTTATGCCCTATCATTTCTATATTCTTAACCCTATCTACCCAAGTGTATTCACATTCACATTAGGGTTAAACATCTAACATGTGAAAATTTTATTTATCACATGCTTTATTTTTGTGGTTTGCAAGAAGGTTTTTAAAAATAGTTATGTTTACTTGGAGGTGCTATAGATTCATTAAATTGTAATTAGTTCCATCCATTTGGATTTGATTTTTCTAATAATAAATTGAATCTTTTATTTTGAAATTATGTGCCTATTTGTAGAAAAAATTAGAATACATGATAATCATAAAATATATTGAAATCATAATTCTTCAAAAAGGTTCTTGATTAATCAAAGTCTTTTATTTAGAATAAAATTAATCATGTTACATTCAAAAAATCTTGTCAAAAATGGTTGTGGACTTTTACTAAATCTAGTAAGTTTTCTACGATCCTATTGTTGAGGTAAAATAATCCTTTGAGATGGTTTCTCAATAGAAAATTGACATCATTCGTAGCATCATTCTTAGGCTGAAAACCATTCTCATTGCCTCAATCTTTAAACTTGGCTTGTTTGAGATTTTTTAATCATTTCGAGCCATACCATTTGATCCATATTTGTATTTAGAAGATTGATCTCAAATTTTCTTACAAACTGATGAAGCACCTCAAAATAATGATAAGTATTGAAGACCACATTGTCTCTAATAATTAGATATAAACTATTAACTAAAATGCTTTGGAACTCATTATTGTCTAGTTGATATTTCATCTTAATAACTGGTTTTAATTATAAGCACATAACACTAATGGTTTGATTTTATACTTATATAATTTGAGCCAATTTTGTAAAATTAACTTTCACTCTAACGGTAGTTTTAAAGTGAGCTAATAAATTAGTAACTAGTTTGGTACAAGTATAGAGGAATCCACTTAGGGAAGTATAAACACAATCAAGGTGTAGTCTTACAAACTTAATGGAAATATATTATCCAATAATTTTTCATTATGAGTAAAATCTAAATGACAAATATAAAATTATCTAATTGTGATGTGAATGGTCTCCTTTTCCATTGAACAATTAAAATTCTAGAGCTACAAAATTTGTTATAAATGGATGAAAATGTAATTCAAAGGCTAATAATTTAAGATAATTTCATCAGAAGTGACCTCATTATTTAACCTATGAGACTATTGGATGAGGTTTTTAATTTGAATTTGCATTGCACACAAAGTATGCATCTTAGTTATCATTTAAGGAGTTAGAAAAGAAGTAAAGGGTTGACAAGTAGAATAAGTTAGAATAGAATAATTATGAATAATTTAAGGATTAACAGCATGTTGAAAGGAAGAGGAATGTTATAATCAAATGATTATTGAGAAATGTGAGGAATAGAAAAACCAAAAACATGTTGAGAAACAATAAAATCATGTAGAGAAAGAATAGGAACATGTTGAGAAGGAATAGAAACATTTTAAGTAAAAGGAGGAACACTAGAAGCAAATTTATAAATAAAGAATTTAACATCCACAAAAGTAAAAATGAATTGAAAAATGACTTTAACATGAGGTTCACCTTGACATGTAACTTGTTTCATAACGTTCGTGAATCTATGCATTTCATCAAGGCATACCAAAAATTATTATAGTTTTTCTCTATATCTCGATCCTTGTCACTAGTTTCTTCATCAATATATTATATATCGACATCTTGTGATCTATTATCATTAATAAAGTTTTCATCATTTAAATTTGAAGAAAACACATTGGCATTTTGAAAACACATTATCATTCATATTTTGCTAAAGCAACCTTGATTTTTGAAACATATCAACTTCTTGATTAATCTTATTACATTTTCTAGTTATTGTTTGAGTAATTTTTCATTTTCTTTTTAATTAAATTTTATTTACTAAAAACTCAAATAAAAATAGGGTTTATGGTGCATACCTATGGATTAGAAAATGTTGTGCACCACTTTGAATCCAGTTGACTATGAGATATTCTTTGTGGTTGGGAAGAATAACCTATACACATGTGAATACAAAAATAGATTAATAAAAGAGATGGGTGGACTCCCTAATACAAAATCAATTCTAGGAAGTGGTACACTTCCTTATATGGATGTCAATCCACTATTTATGCAATTAAGTAGATAAAAATCATATGAAATTACAATAGATAAAAGATATGATAATAATGATAATTAAGATTCAATCCTTGATTAATAGATTAATATAAATGAAATATACCTCCCAACAAGTTGAAGCAAAATCTATATCATCCTATATAACAACTAGTTTGTCTTTAGTAGCTTTGAGAGAGGCCAAATAAATGATTGTGTAGAGAGCTAGCTTGAAAGATATGTCACTCGGAATAGTAAACAAGGGTTGGGAAACTATGGGGAGATCAATGATACTAATGAAATCATGTACTAAGCTTGGTAGAGTCATCTACAAATAAAATCCATATTTAAATAATAGTAAATCAATAAAATATTATAGATAGGGTTCTAGCATTAAGATCTCAAGTTTTGTAAATTAAACATAGTGAATTGATGTCGATCTTAATAAGATCAGTGCCAATCTGTAGAATTGGTGTTGATTCAAAATGAATCGGTGTTGATTCTCTTTATGACTGAGTTTAATAAAGATAGAGAATAAATGAGACAAAATGGCTAATAGATACTGATAAACTAATACAGAGGGATGTAAATGGTATTTTAAATATTATTTAAATAAATAGTAGTAGAATAATTGATAGAAAATGATATAAATAAAACATGATTACTTACCTTCGATCCATTTACAAGTAGAATGGAACTTCTCCACAAACATAAGTAGTTTCTCAGCTTTGATAGAGGATATGGATTGAACGTAATGAAATTCCAATAGAGTGTCATTAAAGACGTCCCTAATTCTCTAAGAAATCTTGCAGTATTTCGAGGCTCTGAGTTTCTAGGTATGGAATGCAAAAGTTGGTTGAGTATTTAAGGATTGACGTTGATATAAAGAATCAACATTGATCATGGATGAATCAGCACTGATTCACCCAATTTGGTGCCTTTATTTCAACCATGGGTAAAATTGTCTTTGATATGGGTGAATTTGTTGGTAACGACTCCATACAAGGGTAAAGGGGTTAAGGGGTAGATTCTTAGGGTTATATTTAGGAGGTTATAGGGGGTAGAAAGGTAATAATAAAGGCCACGTACTGAGCTAGTAAATGGTAAATATATTAAAACTTAAGATAATGATTATTTAGGATATTAAATAAAAATATAATTCTATGACACTTAATTAACCATCTATAGGGTATAAAATTATAGTCTCTACATTTGCCCCTTTTTGTGGAGCAGTATGGAATACATGTCAAGAGATAAAAACTATGAGAGGTCCACTACCCTAGGTTTATGTGAGGAGGTCTCCCACCTCAAACTAGGATCCAACATAGGATGAGTGGATGACAGGTTTGAAAAATGGAATAATTGATAGCATGAGGTAGATGAGCTTTAATAAATGTGGATGTATAATATGAAGTGTATGTTTTGCAATGATAGAATGTAGGATAATACAGGCAAAGATGCCTCAAGGTAAATCACATAATAAAGTACCACAATTATGAATAAGTGGGCTTAAATAAAGGCTAAATAAGATAACATAAGATAGGGTTGGTTGAATGAATCATCCAATGTGTTATATGGTGTGCATGTTACCTATATATAGTTATTCTCAAGGGAAAATACACTCTTGAGACCCATAAAGGGGAGATGCCTAAAAGAGTACATGCCTTACACAGGTTGTGGGACTAATAGGGGGTCAAAATCCATAAAACTAAAATGGTATAGGTTGAATAATAGGGTAGATGTGGTAAGGTAATAAAGCTAAAGAGTAGGGTTGGATGTACGTAAAAGTACAATTAGTGCAAAAAGGACCCATCGACACTGATCTAAAATGAATTGGTGAAGATCCACCCAAATGGAACCACTCTAAAAAATATTGACATTGATCTGAAGTTAGGTATATAATCAATTACGACATATAAAAGGGCTCATTTTCTATTTGTGAAACCCAAATGATGTTTGAGAGCTCAAATGATGAGAGTGCTACAAAATGAGATGGAGGCTAGTAGTAGCAAATTGAGGTGACAAAAATGCTCATAGGATGAGGTAGGTGTTTTATTTTATTAATTTTTTATTTATTATGATTTTTTTAAGCTTTTAATCTTTTATTAGAGATAAGATAGGGCTAGGATTATGAGAAGATGGTGAAAAATAATTAGTGTCGACTCCCTAGTGAATTGATGATGATTCACAAGGAATCAATGTCATTTCATCAAAATAGCACTGATCCAGATGTAACAACACTAATCCATAAGGGATCAGTGTTGATTCACATAAAAAATGTGAAGGGCTTAGAATCAAGTCTAGGGTTAAAATAAGTTAGAGGTGTTTAGGAGATTGTAGGATGATAGGGGATACTGGTGACAGGCATGGGTTTGACTTTAGATGTGGGATTCAATGTTTCCCTTAATGGAGTGACTACAAGAATAGCTAGGTGATGATGACTAGGCCCATCTTGAGGTTATAGGCTTGGGAGGGGTACATCATTATAGATGCATCCATTGAGACATAATATTGCTAGTTGTTTTGGTAGAACATTGGGATGTCACTATCAGGACCTTCTAGATACTAATCAAAGAGATGACCATCATAGAAGAGGACATCTACCATATTTTATGCCTTTTGGTGTAGGGAGCAGCCATTGTACCTATGGATGAGTAAGGATAAGGAGCAACCTTGACATGCCTATACATTAATGATGTAGATGGTATGAAATTTTTTAGTGGTGGTTTCACTTTTGAGCCTTTATATAGGGCTAACACAGCAGGGAGAGGTGTGATGATGATGATGATGTGGGAAATCTCTTATTATGCACTCCCAAAATTATGGAAAGGTAGATTTACATAGATCCTAATTGGTGTGGTGGTATACATACTAGAGCATCAAATCATTTTTACATGGGTGTTGACTTTGTTATCACAGATTTACAGGGAGATATAAGGTTGGAGGACCCAGAAGTGTTATGGATTAGATGTTATTATCATTTTATAGTGTTGGGATTATGAGCACATTAGGATAATGTGGCCCCATTATTACCCCATGGATATGGTGGTATGATACCAATTACAACATGACCTTCCTATGATGGAAGGCCAAACTTTCATGGGGCTTTGCAAATGGTATCATCAGGGACCTTGATTACTATAGAGGGGTCCTAGAGGGACTAAGAGAGATAAGCATTATTGGGAGACCTTATCTAAGATTTCCTATGTGGACTAGGGTGGAGGTAGATCTGACAGGGATATGGAGGGAGTTGTTGGTGATAGGTAAGAGGATAGAGTACCTAGAGTACCTCCATTTTGGATGAGTGTGGTGGCATTTTGGGCTAGTGTAGGACAATCCATGAGCCCTACATGTATACAAGTGAGATGAGATAGAGCAGGAGCTACTGGGACCAGTCACTAGAGATGTATTGGTAGAGGAGGATTAGGTACCATCAGGAGATGATGTGGAGGATGCAAGGTGTACTCTTGCATATACAACATAGTGGGTTGATCAGCGGGCTACGAGGTTGGACAAGGTGTTGCATCCATGCTTGGAGGGAGGGGATGAGGAGATGGAGGAGGTGGAGGAGGAGTTTGAGGAGGAGATAGGCGATGAGGCAGATGGGAGATAAGATGGGGGAAAATATGGGGGAGAGGAGGAGATAGATGTAACATAGCTCATCATAGATAGGGGTATACTGAGGGCACAATATATTACCTTACAAGGATAGCTAGTTATATTATAAGGGGCCCTAACCATAGTACAAATTGAGTGGGATACCCTTCAGACCTTGTTGGATATATTACAAGTGCGGTTTGACTCATTATATATTATTCATGACATGGTGGTAAAGGATCAAGATCACTACAGGGTAGAGAGGGACACTCTGAGTAGGAGGGAGGGGGAGAGAGAGTCCTCAGTGTAGATTATTAGAGAGGTAGTAGGACCAAGCACTAGATAGGCAAGGACTATGAGCATTGCATGATATAGGGAGCTACCAGTAGAGATGAGATACTATGACTAGATCATTCTATATTAGCTACCATAGACTCCATACTATGTTGCCCATATAGCCACTTAGGGTAAGTCCTCCAGGTACACACACACAGGGTCAGTGAGGATGGGGAGTGTCTCTCAGAAGAGATACAGGGACAAGAACAAGGATGGAGATGGGGGTGGAGGCCTTCCAAGAATTCACCTGAGTAGTCTATAGTTTACATAGGAGACTATGCATGTATTTATATTCATTGTACTAGCCAGAGAGCCATAAACATGTATACAAATACTTTGATGTGCATTGATCATTTGATATATATATTTCATGATTATGGACTTTGTTATTGTTATGGATTTTAATATGGATTATGGATGTTCATGGATTATGCTTATGTGGATGTCTACATTGCACAAATAATGTGATCATGGATTTAGATGATATGCTTTATTATGGTTCATTACATGTGATGGATTAAATGTTTTATGGATTACAAGTTATGGTTTATTTATGGAATATGGATTATGGATTTAGATGATGTGATGGATCATGATTATATTATGGTGTATGTGTTATATATGGATTAATGCTTAAATGTTTATGATTAAAATGGATATGACTTTGATTATGTGTTTATGAGTTAAATGAGTTGATTAGATTATGGATTATGGATTATGGGATTTTATGTAAAAATAGTTATGGATTGTGGATGCACATTTGATTATTTGCTTATGGATTATAGATTTTATGTGATGTGATTATGGATTATGGATTATGGATTATGGATTATGGATTATGGACTTAAAACATTAAAATGTCTTAATTATGATTTGGATTATGATTATGGACTTTGGATTACAATTATGTATGCCACTTATAACTTGCTAATTTCATGTGTTTAGATTTTTGAATTACTATATTAGGATATTTGTTAATATAGGTGGAAAATTTTGTAATTAATTTAATTTAAAAAGGACTTATTACTTGTTATTGGTTCATAACATGACCCAAGAAAACCTCTTGAAAGGAATGCATATGTGTCCTTAACCAACTGCTAATAATAATCCTAACAACTTTAGGTCAACTAAGTTTAAGATCTAAGGACTTGCTTTTAGGATTTGATAGAAAGTGGATTCTAAGAAGAAGATGTTTCCATCTTGCATACCCAAAACTAAGGGTCAAACCTAGAATCCTTTTGTACCAATCCACGTAGATTGATCAATGCGAGAAGTCTACTAAATTTCAAAAAAGATGATCAATGCAGGAAGCTTTCTTGGGATGTTTTATGCATGATAGCCATCCTTCGAAGGAGTGGTCTATATTTTTAGATATGCTTTGTTTGAAATAGTTGTCCTTTGAGTGAGCAGTCTGTGATTTTGATTTTTTGTATATTTTTGCATATTTTATGGATTTACATAACTATCCTTCGAGGGAGCAATCTATTTATTTTGCCTTGTCATTTCTAGATGCTTTTATTTGTTTTATGAACCCAATGCTATTGTTATTTTATGGATTGGCCTTAGGTATCCTAGGATAATTTCCCAAAGCTTTGATACATAAAATAAAACATTCATTCTTAAAATGAATTAGTGATAGGGAAGGTTTTAGGGAATAATGATTTGGAGCTCTTTCCCATTATAGGCAAAGCCTATCTAATCAGAGCATGTTATGAATAGAGTCAGGGTATTCATATTCAAGGTTAGAAATGGGCAATGTTGTCAAATAACCACATGTCTCTATATATCATTATTTGGTATCAGAAATAAGGGATATGAAGCCTAAAAACTAAATGAGGTAGACCAAAGTGATTAATATTTATTAATGGTAGAAAGGATGTAGACGTAATGCATTAAGAGGCTCTCATTCTAATTTTCCATCAAGAGAGGCCAAGCGATATGCCCCAGATCTATACTTATGGGTGATAATATATAGTTCTCGCCAATTCAAAGTAAATTGTTCCCTTTTGTTTTTTCCATATTAGTTACATGTTGATTTTATTTTAAGACAAGGTCACCATTATTAAATTCACATTCTTTTAGATTTTTATTATAGGGGCATTTAATTTATTCCTAATATACATGTAAATGGTCAAGGACAACTGATTGATGCTCATCCAATATTTCAAACTAGGCTAATTGTTCTTGATGGAAGTCATCCTTAGAAATGATATATTTTAAAGAGATGTGAAGGGAAGGAATCTAAACTTTGAGAATAAGTATAGCTTCAATACCATACATTCGAGAGAAAGGAGTAGCACCTGTTGGGATTTGAATACTAGTTTGATAAGCCCATAAGGCAAAGGGGATATGAAGATGTCAATTCTTACCTACTTCATTAATGACTTTAGTTAGGATTTTCATAAGGGTCTTATTGGATGCCTTGGCTTGTCCATTAGTTTGAGGATAGTAAGGTGAGGAAAATTTGAGCTTAATGTTAAAAGAATCATAGAGTTATTGAACCTTTTTTTTCTTAAAATATTTTATTCTAATTGTAATGATCTTATGAGGGATGCCAAAGTGATAAATGATGTGATCACTAATGAATTCAAAAAAATTATCTACTTTATTCAAGATAAGGGGGATAGCCTCAACCCACTTAGTAAAATACTCAATGGTGGTAATCATAAATTTGTGATGTTGGGAAGACTTAGGAGTGATTTGACCTATAAGATCGATACCCCACTGGGAAAAAGGCTAAAATTCTTGAGCTACCTATAAAGCTTGAGTAGGGACATGGGATAGGTTGGCATGTTACTGACACTTGACACATTTTTTAACATATTTGCAACAGTCCTAATTTAAGGTGGACCAATAATAGCCCAATCGTAATATTCTCTTGTGATGGTATGACTAATAAAATGCCCACCACATACCCATTGTGAGCTTTTTTGATAGCCATGGTAGTTTCATGATTTTGGAGACAACAAATAAGGATATTGTCAAAACCATGCTTATAAAGAACACCCCCTAGTATGACAAAATGGGTGACACAATTTTTAAAGTCTCATTTTCCATTTCTAGATAGATCCAGAGGAGTAATCCCCCTAGATAGGTAATCAAAAATATGTGTGTAATAGAGATCATATGGATTTTCCTCCATGCTATGGATGAAAGGAAGGTTAGTTTTGGTAAAGGATGGTTGATTGATCCTATGAATGAGGGCAAACAACTTAGATTCATGAGATGAAGATGGGATAAAAGAGGCTAAAGAAGCCATGGTATTTTCAAACGTATTAGTTGATTAAGGAGTGGCTTGGCTATCATAGTGCTTGAAGGTGGCCAGTAATTGATCAACCAAGGTCTTATACTTTTGAAGGGTGTCATTATTACATTGATATATCCCCTTAATTTGATTGACCACAAGATGAGAATCATCATAGATATTGAGTGTTTAACACCCAAGGATAAAGTGGTTTGGAGGCCTATGATTAAAGCCTCATACTCTTATATATTATTAGTGCAATCAAAATCAAGCTTAAAGGATAGAGGGATAGGTCCCTAGGAGAGATTAGGATAATTATATCTCTCCCACCATATTTTCATTTGGATCCATTAAATAATAAATTCATTTGATATTGTGGATCTATTTGAGACATGAAGGCTATAGATTTGTTTACGAATTCATAGTTAACTGCTTGATTATCAGAAAGAGGTGCTTCAGCAAACTAATCAGCAATAATTTGACCATTGAAAAATTTTATATGGATAAACTCTAGATCAAATTCTACCAAAAGCATAATCCATTTTTCCATTCATTGATTTTGATCAGGCTTGTAGTGTATAAATTTTAGGGATCAGTGTTTGTGATGACATAGGTTTTATGATTGAGCAGATAATGTCATAACTTAGTAGCTACAAAGACCATAGCTAGGCACTACTTATATTTATGATAATAACATGTTTCATACTCAACAAGTGTGTGATTGATATATTAAATTTCCTGCTCTTTGTGCTTCTCATCATGATGAGCAAGCATGGCTCCAAGGGCATGGTCAGTAACAGAAATATACAAGAATGGTTGTCCTTATTTTGGAGGAGTGAGAACTGGTGGTGAGATAAGATATTTATTAAGAGCTTCAAAAGCCTCCTGACAATCATAATTCCATTTGAAATGGATATCCTTCCTTATAAGGTGATATAATGGTTGACAACAATCATATTATTGAGAGATAAAATGATAGATAGACTATAATTTACCTTGCAAACTATACAGTCTCTTAAGATTAGATGGGGGTGGCATTTCTAAGATGGATTTTATTTTAGTAGGGTCAATTTTTATCCCATGGATGGAGATGATAAATCCTATAATATAACTCGTTAATATTCCAAAAATGCATTTCTTAGAGTTTAAATGGACATAAAATTGGATTAAGCAAGTGAAGATAACCTTTAGGATGGAAAGGTGGTCTTTTCATAAATTTGATTTCCCTCATAGATCACCCACATAATCTTCAATAATTTTATGGATGATATCATGGAAAATGTAATTCATGGCTCTTTGATACGTGGTTCCTACATTCTTTACGTTGAAAAGCATAACTCAGTAGCAGAAGGTCCCCCAAGGAGTAATAAATGAAGTCTTATATTGGTCTTCTAGTGTGATAAGGATCTAATTATATCCAAAGAAACCATCCATGAGTGATAAAATTTTGTGTCCAATGGTTAAGTCTACTAACTGGTCAATATTAGGGAGAGGGAAATCATCCTTTAGACAAGCAAGGTTAAGATCTTGAAAGTTAGTACAAAGGTGAAGTCCCCCTGCAGGCTTGGTGATAGGGATGATGTTAGATACCCATTGAGGGTAATCAATAGGTTGGATTAAGTTAATGGATAAGAGGCACTATAACTCTTCTTTGACCAAGAGTGTAATGTGAGGATACATCTTTTAGAGCATTTGCTTGATAGGTTTCGCATTAGGGAATATGATAATGTTATGGATGATGATGGCAGGGTCGATACCAAGCATATCGATATAGGACCAAGTGAATGTTTCACTATGATCTATTAAAAACACAATGAAATCCTGCTACTCATGGGAATCTAAGGATTTAGTGACTTTAACTATTTTTATAATCTCATAGGATCATATGTTAACATCAATGGTGGCCTCATTTAATACATTAAAGGTTTTTAATGTAAGGGATTTATGGAAATGGGAGTTATTTGTGCATAAATGAGTTAAGATCGACTCATCATCCTGACACTAAAGAATGGGGATGGTGGGAGAATCTTACCCTATCATGTCTAGGTAGGATAGAGGAATGGTTCAAACCTCTCCACCATAATGATAGATGAGAGGTTTTATAGTAATGGTATTGACTTTTTTTTAATAATCGATACGAAATTGTCAGTTGAGGAAGGGGTATTTGATGGTGAGGATGGTGTATCCTCTTCAAATATGGGAAGGAGATTAACCTCTAGGATGGATTTGGGTTTTTTGCTAAAACTAAGGCCATGTTTTTCATGGGTTTTCTAAAAACTCCCAACGTAACCTTGTGTGGGCCTTGTTCATAATGTCCTATGTCTAAACCCTTCCAGGCACACCATTGTAGGCATGTCTTTACAAAATGGGGTTTATCGAGGAATGAAAAGTTTAATGTAAATGATTTAAAAGGGATTTGGTTAGAAAGACCTAAAGAAGGATGATCAACTTCCCCATAAATAAAATGGGTGTGGAGGAAAGGTGGACCAAAGGGAAAGCTATTCCATCAAAGATATCAAGAATATCACAACCTACAACTCATGCAATGGATTCTTTCAATCTATAAATGAGAACTATTTCTTAAACACTCTGAACCCCTATGATACACATTCATGCATTAACAAGTGGGTTTCATTGGCACTATAAGGAGGGTATTTAGCTAAATCCTTGTGAATTTGTAGTGCCTTTGTTAATTTTAGTGAATTTTGTTCAAAGATTAGTGGATTCTTTCCATATTTGTGTTGTTCTTAGATAAATTGTGTAAATATCATTGATATTCATGGTTTTAGACTAGTCTTCAGGCTTATTTAGCTAAAGAATAAAGCACCACATTCAAACATATATTTATTAGTATACACTTGAGAAGAATGAGGGCAATTGATATATATAGCAATGATGAGTATACACTTGGGGATATGCCACCAACATATGATTGATATTTTTATTTGTATAAACTTCGTACAATTTTGATATATATATGACACTATTGACATGATTTATTGTGCTTCAAATAGATGTGTAATGTTTAATTCTTTTCTAATTTTTGTATGGTTTAATTACTTTTGTTTCCATAATATATGTTTTTATGTGGTAAAATAAATATTTAAACTTAATTAAATTATTGTATTATAGTGGATATTCATGCCTTCCATTCACACTTCACCATTTATTATAATGGTGATTCATACCTACATATCATTGTACCATATTACTTTACACTTTTTTTTATTAAGGCAACCCAAATGTTCTATGATCATTCTGGATGTCCATATTCCTGTAGAGTAGGGAGAGTATTGAGTTCAATAGCTAATACTTTCTAATTGATAACTGATGAAATGTGGAATCAATGGACTCCTTACCAATTCATGATGCAGGGATTGTCATGCTAGTGGATTCTTTTTTGGATGATGATGGGGTAGCACTTTGTGAGGGAATTAAGACTTCATTGGGTTGAAAGGTGAGGTTGTAAGTTTTAAACAAATGGGGATTAGTAGGGACATTGTGTATTTTCCCTTCATGTTCAAAATTAATGCATTGATTACAAGGTAGAGGGAACATAGTGCATAGCACGTATCGAGGGAGCTCCTAAGAGAATGTTGTATTAGAATTCCCCTTCAATTACATAAAATAAGTTGGGGAGAACATGCACACCTAATTTAATATGAAGGACTACCGTTCCTAATGTAGGGGCAATGATATCATTGAAGGATCATAGAATGGTGGGGGATTGGGATACAACTATCTCAGTACTTGGTTATTTTATTCAATTCCATCTCTAACGCTGAAGTCTATCCCGAAGAGCTTGTAAACTAGCCCTTTCACATAATATTTAGGTCTTGCACACTCACCCAAAATGCATGAAAAAAGATTGGTTCCCATAGGTTTTATCACACAGTTTGGATAACTTGTTTATATTCTTCTCTTTATGTCAATTAAATGAGGAATATATAAAATCATAAACATACTACTTTGATCCTATGAATTATAGGTTCGATATCATTATGCAGATTATAGTCATCTTCTATAAGTATTAAGTGCCTAGAAAAGAAAAGAAAAGGTATCTCTCACATAAAAGTATAAACACTTAGTTCATACAATCACTCATAGTAACATAAATTAATACAACCTACTATGCCATATATTAAGCTTAAAGAAAATATCTATCAGAATATTATTTCATAATTTGTTCATCCATCCTTACATTCTTTCAAGGCTTTATAACAAGGGTATTTATACTTATTTTGCATTGACCAAGTGTTTACAGTCATTTGTGGCAAGAAGAGTTGGTCAAAAAACTTTCAACGGACTAAGAGTCATGGTGCTTAACAATCAGTTCTTCATAAAGATTCAAGCCTTTGCAACCCCTATATCCTTGCTCTATGCTATATATTTATTGTCATGTGTTGTTCTCTTTTCAAGATAGTGCAAAACTTCATATCAAAAAGGTTGAAGTGACCCATTTGAACTATTCTTCCAACTGCTCCCGCTTCCCATGCACTTCCCTAGTCTTTCACTTTTGTTCTAATTACTATGTCTTCCAGTTCCTCATGACTCATTCTCTTTTGACTAGGTCATCTCACTCTAGTTCCTTTGCACCATTGTCCTCTTGTACCCCATAGGTTCCATGTCACAGTGCTACTGCACCTATCAAATATACACCATGGTCCTTTTGTGCCATGGTTATCTTCTGCCATGGTCCTCCTATACCATGGTCCTTATGCATCATGTTGGTTCTACACAAAAATGGGACAACACTTAGTCAAAATTTTGAGGCCAACATCACCCCACACTATTCTCTTAGTCCATCTTGGACTAAGCCATGCTAGCCTCCTACAAAAATTTAAGCATAGATTGTTTGAGCTCCTTCTTTAGATTGTCCAAATGTGACAATGCCTCAAGAAATTTTGTGGTTATTTATTTTATGGTCCCTTTTGATTTTTATCTCCTCAGGTTGGTTGGGGGTCTCATCGACCTTATTAACCTGTTCATCCAGGGATGCAGTGGCATCATTCTAGATGTCTTCAAGTGTAGATACCTCCTTGCCAACCTATCCTCGAAGGGCTAAAAAAATCACATTTATCTATTGATGATGTTTATTGCTGGTGTCCTCCATCATCTCTACATCCCTAAATGCTTTTTCACACTCAGCACAATCTTTTATTAAGAACACAACATTAGCTAGTTGTTGCCTCTGGGTTTCTTCAGCTTAGAGTCGAGCCTCCAAGACTTTATTAGGCCATGCTAGCCACAAAAAAATGTCATAAAAAATGGGGATAAATTCCCCAAATATTTCTATAGTGTGTTTACAGATGGTGATGACTATGGTGAATTGTTTAGCCAACTCTAACCCCTTATCTCATGGTGTGGGTTGTTCCTTGCATCATTTGAGTAGTAGTTCTACTAGGGTCTCTAACTTTCCTATGGCATCCCCATCAAGAGCTACACCATTTGATACCATTGGGTCTTCATTCAAAATTATTTTACAAAGGTTTAAAACCCTTAATTTTTCCTCTATGGCCTTTTGGAGATATTTTTTTAATGTGGCCACTTCCTCGATGAGCACTTATTTCTCTGCAACTTCTTTATTGTACATGCCTACAACTTTGGCCTGTTTCCTTTCATCCATGTGTACATCAAAATCTGAAAAGATATTTTGACACATAATTTCCATGCCTAAATTTAAAAATGTGACACTTGTTAAAATAGGGGAGATATTTTGTGGATCTACCCATAGTGGTTTCAGAAGTGTTGGAGCATTCGGGCCCAAGGAAAGGCTATCGTATGGGAGTTCAAACTCATGTTCCTCATTGTACATATCAATTAGGAAGGAAACTTGCTTCCATCTATCTAGAGTTTCCTTATTGGGAATGAAGTGTGGCCAAATATATAACATCTTTCTTGAACATTATACTGATAATGTTCATATGTATTGCCCATTGTACTTTCATCATGCTCTTTTATCTCTGCTAGTAATTTCCCTTTACTAAGGTCATGCTAAAACTCAGCCTCCTTATGGCCACTAGTAACCATCTCACTTTCTTATTCACCATCCCCCTCCTCATCATATTGTGTTTCAACATCAAGCAGGGAGTCATCAGATGTGGCTTTCTCCTCTCACATTGAGGAGGGTTTTTTTTATCAAAATATGAATTCGAGCTACAAACCTGTACCTCAAGAAATTCATGTTGGGGTGCTTACCTTGGGGGCTATTGTTTGGTAGATTTTATAGTAGAATCACTTGGGTGAGATGGTAGAGTCAGAGAAGGTGGGGGTGGTGAAGGTGGAGGTAGAGGTGGAGAAGGTGGTGAAAAAAGAGGGGGAGTAAGTTGGGGAGATGTAAGGCACAAAAGTAAAGAGTGCAGAGGTGTAGAGCAGGGAGGAGATGGAGAAGTGTAAGGGGGAGATGGGGATGAACATGGATATGGTGAAAGGTAAGGTGGAGGAGGTGTAGATGGATGGGATTGTATGGGTCTAGAGTACTGCACCTCTACAATCTTTTGTCATTTATGGGGGGGCTAATGACCACTTGTGCTAGCACCCACATCTAGCCACTTATTCTTATTCAGAGGTGGCATTGAATTATGTCCGTAAGGTCTCCATCTTATGGATTCTTTTGTGGGGAAAGAATGTAGAGTAGTTTATGAATTTTCTCTCTGACCAATGTTTGCTTGACATGTATGTCAGTCAAGTATGTCTCCCTCTTCTCCATGTAGGCCTTCTTCCCTGGATAAACATATAACCTATAGAGGGGAGAGCTTTCAAGATGATAGGTTGCACGTCATATATTTTATTAACAAAGTCTATTAAGTACCATGCCAAGAAGGCATATGGTAACTTAAGCCATTCTAAGAGATCTTTGGATGGGTTCATTCAAATACATGTAAGGGAGAAGTGCTACTTTACAATAAATTGTGCATGTTCTATAGCCAAATGGGGCAAGTCCTTGGGAATGCACCACTCATCCCCAAATGTTATCTTTATCCCATTAAACTAGTACTTCATCTTGATCTTGTATGAGGGGGTGATGTGACCAGGACATGTGAATGCCTTATATCATTCAGTGTGGGACTTGTGTATAGGAGGGTACACCTATTTTAATGCTCTAGAACTATAGTTTGGCACCTTAATTTCATTGAAAACCAATAAGAGGAGGATCACCCCTATAGAAACCTATACTTTGGCTCCTAATGGATCCTTTTCACATCTTCAATAATCTTCTAAGTGATATACATAGCCTAGTTATACTTCAGCCCTTATAAGACTTGATGAGCAATGTAGAGGTGCACCATGTCAACCTCTTTCCTATGATCAATCCCTTCGATCTTGGTCAAGATGATCCATATTGAAACCTAAAGGGTAGGATCTTGCAGGTTCTTGATATGCATGGCATGGCCCTATTTTTGATACATCAATGTCGTGATGGTCTTCTAGATCTCCTTGATGTCGGCCAAGTCATCAATCACACTCAATCCCAAGCACTATAGTCATATGACCCTATTGATTATGTTAGGGGTGATCTTCATGCTACACCCAGTGATGTAGATATAGTCCTCATGGACATGTGAAAGGAGGAATTGAACTACCTCAGGCTTACCAAAATAGGGCAAGTTGAATAGCTAGAACAATCTTATAGCATCCAGCTAGTTGAATATCATGAGATCATACACCAGTTGGTTCCTGGTGTTAGTGGTTTCCACTCAATAATCATTTTGGAGCTCAACCTCATTCCCAGGTTGGTGATGATTATAGTCAAAGATAGTGAAAGTGGAGACCTTGGAGACCTAGTTATCTGTGTGCAACATTTAATCTAGATATTGCATCTCTTTAATTAATAAAGATGGGGGTGGGGATGCTTGGGCTTTCTGCACTGAAGATGATTGGGCCTACTTCACTTTTTGCATCATAATTTCCTTTCCTTCTTTTGCACGTCATTCCTCTTCTCCTCTCGTGTTATGTACATGTTCTTTTAGGTGTTGTGCTTATTATTCTGGGGTCTCTTCCCTAATTGGAACCCAATTTCCTCCACTCACCTCATCTTCTTCTAGTATTATCAATAAGCTTTCAATTCTTTTGGCCTTTTTCTTAGGTTACATTATCCTTTGAGGAGCCTAAAGGTTAGCACATAGTCATCCAACATTTATACAAGAGTACATGGTTGTAGATTATTGCTTCTACTTTTTGAGCTTAAGCACCCTTTAATGGTAGACCTACAGCCTGTAACTTTCAAAACTAAAGCTTTTCCCAATGAACCAGACTTGGAATCTCTCTTCTCAACTTGGTAATGACTTGCATGGTTTGCTAAGGATACAAAAACTCTTTACTTTGCTTAGGATTTGATTGACTCAGCTCCAGTAGTCACTTGATCTTTGGCTCTATTAATTTGAAAATAAACATAAAGTAAATTATGAAATGGGTTTAACCTACCTATTTATAGGCTCTAAGAGGGGTTTACCCTTATTAATGCCTTTTTTTCACCCATCACTTCATGACATTTAATGTAGATATTTAATAGCCATTGTATTTGGATACTTGATTTTAATAATTAATGCATTAATGTTATTTTCCCATCATGTCATTGACATGTTCTTTTCATAACTATTATTTTTGCATTAATGACACGTCCCATCTTGCACCTTTATTTGAAGTGGATGATAGCTATGTCCCATGATTTTTATAAGGTGGGATATAGTTGTCTCTTTTAAATTTCTAACTTATGGCGGGAACCTTACCCCTTCATTCCTTAAATGACTCACACACCTTTAGTACCTTTTGTGCCCTTAATAACACACATGCCCATGTAACACACATGCCTAAGTAACTTGCATGATTTTCATATTTGCCTTTTTAATCATGACTTCTTACCCCACACTAAAATGTGTCATGGTCCTCCATGAAAAGAATAAAAATTTTGAAAATAAAATTATAAAATGGTAAATTTATGTGCATCAAAGTAGTTTATCCTAAACTAATGGCATAAGCCTTATTAATTATAAAAACTTTATCTATTCCAAAGTCAAATACGGCCAAAGATAGATTCCATTATAGTGACTAGGAAGAAACTAACCATCCATCATTTGTAACCGACATGCTCCAGTAGGTCTAATGATATGTATTATAAAAGGGCCATCCTAGTATATGCAAAGATTACCTAGGTGGCATGTTAACTTAGAGTCATACAAAAAGACCTTCATTCCTAGATAAAATATTTTATTCTTTATATGGTGATCATGACGTGCCTTATTCTTGTGTTTATCTACATCCTATCTCCAATGAGTGAGGAATCGAGCCTCGTCAAGTTGTAATAAAATGTCTAGGCATGCTTTTAAAGATGATTCTTCATCTAGTTATCCTACACGTGTTATACATAGAAATGGTACAAAGAACTCTACTAGTAGGACTGCTTCCTTGCCATACACCAAGTTGAATGGCATATTTATGTTTAGGTGCTTATAGGTTGTTCAATAAGCCCATAGAACTGCAGACACCCTATCATCCTAATTTGTTTAGCCAATGGTACAAATCTTTGTCAAAGTGGTACCTAGGATTTTATTGAAAGCTTCAACAGTTATATTGGCTTGTGGGTGATATGGGGTGGTTGTGTGGTGTGTGATCATGAACTTAGCCAGTAAGATGCAAATTATTTTTTTCAAAAATTAGGTTTCATGATCATTGGTGAAACTTAGGGGGTATCAAAATTGAGTTATGAAATTCTCCTAGATAAACCTCGCAGTAGTAGTAGTAGTAGTAGTAGTAGTAGTAGTAGTAGTAGTAGTAGTAGTAGTAGTAGTAGTAGTAGTAGTAGTAGTAGTAGTAGTAGTAGTAGTAGTAGTAGTAGTAAAATCCTTTAGTAGCATGGATTTAACCTAGCTCATAAGATAGTCAGTTATTGCAATGATATACCATGAACCTATATGTCATCCTGCTAGAGTGATGGAACCAATAAAATCAATAGCCCAATTTTCAAAAGGATCTTGAGATGGGATGGGTTATATAGGCATACCATCTCTGTGATTAGTTTTACCTATGTGTTGACATATGTCACATTGCTTAACATATGCTTTAGCATATTGGAAGAGAGTTGGCCACCATAATCTAGCTAGCAAAACCTTTCACTTGGTATCCTCTCTAGCATAGTATCCAATAGCAATACCTTCATGAAATTCATGAAGTACCTTGAGGTGCTCATGATGCATTACACAACATCAAAGAGCTTCATCATGGCCCATTTTGTAAATATAACCTGCTATAAGCTTAAAAGGTGTGGTGCAAATCATGAGTTGCTTTTTGGCTTGCAAGGTGAGATAGTCAAGCATAGAACTAGTGATCAAAAATGTTGTAATGTCTTCTAATTATTTAGGCACCCATGTAATGCAAAAAATTTGTACATCAAGAAGATCATCCTCTATGGTACATGGTGGTTCTCCATTCTCAATTCACGATAGGTGGTCAAGTCCATAATTGGCTTTCCTAAGTTTCACCATCACCAAAAACTAGAATTCTTGAAAAAATTAATCCAATGATAGATCCATCCATGTGGTATGGATTTGTTGACAAGGTACTTCAAAGCCTCATGATCTATATAGAAAACAAAAGGAGTGGTTAATAAGTATTATCTAAACTTGTGTAAAGCATAGACCATTGACAACACTTTGCACTTTGTAGTGGTATAATTTCTTTCAGTTAGTGTGAGCTTCCTACAAATAAAGTAGATTGGGTGATCCAGGTAACCTTTACCTGGTTGTGCAAGGATCGCACCAACGGCCATGCCAAATACATCAACATAGACATGAAATGGCTTTGTCCAATCAAAGAATTGGAGAATAGGAGTAGTGACTAGATTTTCATTGAGTGTTTCAAAGGCCTCTTTACAAGATCAAGTCCATATGAAATGTTCATTCTTCTTTATAAGTTCTTCCAAGGGTGCGGTAATCTTTTCATAACCATGAATGAAATTTCTATAATAACTTGTGTGGCCTAGAAAGGCATAGACCTTGTATTGAGTTTTGGGCACTGGAAAGTGAAGAATAAATATACCTTTGTTGGGTCTACTATGAGTCCTTCCTTACAAATAATATGCCCTAGGAGCACACCAAAAGGTATTACAAATAGTCACTTCTTTAAGTTTAATGAGATTTTTAAGACGCGACAACACTCAAGCATAAGTTTGAGGTTAGTATAATAGTCCTTGACCAAACCATTTATTGTCCAATCATCTAAATAGACTTGGAGGAACTTATGGATGAAGTCCTTAAATGCTTAAATACTATTCGTAATAACACTAATAGGGCATTCTTCAACTTGAAGGGCATAATAGTATAGGTAAATGATCCCCATTCAATGGCAAAGGTTATCTTGGGCTAGTCTTCTTCAACTATTTGGACCTGATGGTACCCCAAAAATCTATCTATAAAGGAGTACAATTCACAACTAGTAACACCTTCAAGGATTTCCTCTATGAATGGCATTGGAAAATGATTTTTTACATAAGATGCATTGAGCACTTGATCGTCCACATAGATACAAATGCATCCATTCTTTTTGGTACTAATCACCATGAGACTGACCCACTTGAATTCAGTAATGGGAGTGATTACTTTGGCACATAGCATACTATCAATATCCTCTTTAACATGTGCCTAGAAATTAGGATTCATCTTATATGGGTATTTTTTCAATGGTCGAGCAACACCAACTAGATTGATATACATCTTCTCCAAGGACGGGTGGACTCCCTTCATTTTACTGTAGTTCCTTAAGAAAACATCTTGATATTCTTTTAAAAATTCAAAGATTTTCGTAATCTCTATGTTAGTCTAATAATTTCCTATTATAGTCAGCTTTGGTTATTATTCTAAGTTGATGTTGTGTTGAATAGTCTGAATAGGCCCATGGTAAGGGTTGCCCATATCAGCACCTATGTCCTAAATAGTTCTTATGTTAACATCTATAGGAATATCTAAATGGTTGGACAATGGGTCAAGTGGAGTGGATCCTTCTCCTTATTCTACTTTTAATACAAGTTTTTTATTTTCCCAAATGAATTTCTTCATGTCAATTCATATTAAGGACTGGTATGGGTGTAGGTACTTGGTATATCTATGATTTGTGGAATAAGTGTAGGGGCTCTTTAGGGTCCTGATCGATAATCCTTAGACATTCTTCTATGATATATAGGTCACCTATTACTACTTCATGTATGGCTTGGAGGGTAAGGTGAAAATAAATTCTTAGTAAAGAATAGTACAACATCAAGTTCCTATTCTCCTTCAGCAAATGCCAAAACTTAGTACCCAAGTGTCACTCTTTGTGAATGTACCATACTCATGCCCAAGCATGTAAATTTTAATAAAATTATTGCACCCATAAATATTCTAGTAATTAGGACTCATTGCTTCACCATGTTTCACAAGCTTCGATGTGGGGCTAAATGACTTATATTCTGCTATAGCTAACTGCTCCCTTTATTTTATTATCATAATGGAACCGATGGTGTAAGGTTGAGCATACATAATCCCATTGAAGGAGTCATTCACAATGGATTCACCACCATTGTGTAGTTGTGCCATCAAAGAGATGAACCACAAATATTGAAGATAAACTTCATCAGTATGGTAAAATTCTTCAAGGCACTGGATGAAGTCTTGAACTTTCATCTATCCGTGGAACCTTGGAGCCTCATCAAGTCTTTCAAGTGGTGTCTCTATGATAGGTCCCCTCATGAATTGGCCAGTGATAAGGCAAATGAATTTATGTCATTAATTAAATTGGTGCATCACATACTCTTGGTTGTTGATGGTATTATATACTCTTCCAATGAGGTCGTAGTCATCATGAGCCCAACAATTACATGCATGGTTTATAGTGTCAAATATGGACTAAGTGTCTGACCATCAAGTAATGCCATCTAGAGTAGGATCTCTTTACTCATAATTTATTGTATTAATGTTATAGATATGGTTTATATCTTCATTAATATGGACAAGGCCTATGTAAGGGGGTCTTTGTGCTTGATCTAGTGGTATTACAACACACTGATCAGTGTTTTCAAAACTAATGTAACACATCTTAAAGCTTAAGTCTAGATTATTCTCATAGCATCTAGGTCTTCCCAATATAGTTGGGTAATCATCAACTTGAGCTAGATTCAAAACCTTAAAATTCACTTTGAATGGTACTTCAAGTATGCCAACTGTTGCATTTTTTAGGACCCTAATAGGGTGCACATGAGTCTTATTTGCCATGAATAATACATGAGGTGAAGGCTGTAATGTTGGATTGGATATTTTGTGCCAAACATCCTTGGTAAGGACATTGACTTTTATGTTGGTATCTACTAGTATGTCCTAGATTACCCATCCATCAATGGTATCATTAACCAATATTTCTCTATCTTCTAGGGGAGTAGAGGAACTAGGAGTGTCCTATTGCCGAGCATGATTTAAACAATGATCTTCATTTTGCCTAGTGACGTGAGGATGAACCTCATTTGGTATTCAGGATTAAATCTTAAGCCAATTGCTAAATTGTGGGATAATATCCTCAACCAACATATGCTTGCATAGTTCTTATAAGTCATCCTACACCACATGTCGAGGTTTAGTTCCCTTTACATAGCAACACGCTACATTACATCTTTATATGTAAGGAATGAAATATCTCCCTAAATTTCTCATACAAGTGTCATCGTATCTTGGAGGACATCCTTTTGATGCTAAAAATGAGGATTTTTTTCAGCTTGTGGTTCTTCTCATTGCACTTTTTTGATAGGATTAGCTGTTGATTGGGTTTGTCCCCCACTACGAGTGGTAATGTTTACCTGTTGAACTATAGGGATGGTTGGGCATGTGTGTCATTATGGTTTATCAATTTAAATCATAATAACACCCTTTTCATTTCACTCCTTGGTGATAGCCACATATAAGTCAGGACGCTCTTCTAGTCGGTGGTTCCATTAATAATAAGTTCACGTCAGGTAATCTGAGCAATCCCTTTGATAGTGGTCTAAAAACCCACATTTATAATAGGTTCTAGGTGGGAAATGACCACCTCCTCTTCCTCTCCCTCTTCCTTGTCCATGGTAGCCACCATTGTCTTGAGTATTTGTTATTAAGGTTTGTTGTGTGCCGCATGCTCGAGCTTCATGGATGTCACTAATCAAATGATAGTCATTAATGTCATGAGTATAGGCATCACAAATATTACAATAGTCAGACAACTTAGTGTGCATAACTCATTATAGAAGAGGACTAGAGTGTACATCATGTTCCTCATGATATATTTCACATGTTTGTTTCAGTAGTACTCGGATGCTCTTGCATGGACAATTACTATGTGTATGCCCTTTAGATTCACAATCAGTACACCAAACACCACTGCATGTTTCATGTGCATTATTGGTTGTCAACCTCTCAAGTTGTGATGCCATAGAATCTATCTATGCTTCCATAAAAGGATTGATCCCAATGTTAATGATTCCAACCACCTCAACATGGAGAGCAGCTTCCAAAGCCTCGCACAGGCTAGTGAACATTCATTGAGACAAGGTTCATTAGAAACGTAGTAACAATCCACCCACAAACCATTGTACATGCTGAGCTACATTAATTTCAAATGATAGTTTAGACATCTATGTTTTGAACCTTGCATCATATTCATGCACACTTCTAGTAAGTCCTTACTTTATGTCCTCTAGTGTTGCTATGCTCAGCTGCTCAAATTTAGGAATGTCAAATTCCTGTAGGAAGGTTATTTTGAGTTGTTCAAAGTTGACCACCACTTACTAAGGGTCAAACTTTTGATACCACTTGTGTGTACACTCTGAAATCATAGTTGTGAATTATGTGGCCTTATATTTAAAAAAAGTGATGTCTCACATCCTCCAAATTAGTTTACATTTATGGACATGCTCTGTTGCATTCTTCACTCCTCAGTATTTAGGTAAGTGTAGTATTATCTCATAGTAAACCATCATCAATGGAGGTTCTTGAATGGGTGGTTGTTGGGAAGCTCTAACCCCTATCCCTTGAGGAGCAAGTTCACTTCCTCCTACACCTCCTCCTAGTCCTCCTCTAGTGCCTCTAACAACAATGTTCATGGTATAGGGCATGGTAGCTTGTTGGTTAACCAAGTTGGGGCCTGTATTCTATCCTTGAAGGCCAGGTCCACCAAGCATCCCAATTTATGCCATAGAATTCCATTTAAGAGGGAAATATAGTGTTAAGTCTAAATGAGCATCAAAAGGCTCAGTTTTAGTATCCCTTACTGATTTAGTTTTTTATTCCAAACTATTTATATTACAATTTCATATGTGTACTCCATCTAACTCAAAATCATGAGTGCACACTATGGTGGGGGAACCTGATTGGTTTAAACTTGGTTCCTCAGTTCCTACCATCCAGCTTGTTTTTCCTTCATAAGATAGAAGTGGCATAGAACATGGCTTGAAAGTGATGGGGTCCTCATGTGTTTCTACTTCCCCATGGCTCTTAACAACACTCCATGAGTTCTCTTGGTCTCTTCTCACACTGTTAACTCCTATAATCCTTTGCCAATCTTAATCATACTTCTATTTTCATAATACACACTGAATGACTACCATTTTAAACCCAAAATCTTCTACCAACTCCTATTCTCCTTTTCCAAATGTGAGGTTCATGCACAAGATAATTTAGCTCTCCATTGGTATAGTTTTTAGTCCAAGATCAATAAATAACTTCTTAATTTCAAAAGTAAAAAACTTAAGATAGTGACCACATGGTTCTCAAAGGAACTAGAACTTGTCTTCCTCAAGGCATGAATAAGAGGTTACAATGTACTCCAAAATGTAGTTGTTCAAAACTCCTTTACACCAAAATTTGATTGCTCATGTCCACGGGGCTCTAAGTCATGCTAAAACCCTTTGTCGTTATATCATCTAAGACTGCCTCCTTCTAAGATTCCTTGAGCGTCCTTGAGCATATGCTAGTAACCAAGCATTTAAGTGAATCGGGACCTTCAAAAAGAAGGTTTCATATAATGGACTATAAAGATTATGCTCTACCCACTGCCATGCAGAGATTCTTCGCTCAAGATAAGGAACTACAAAATTATCCTCAACATTGATAACCCATTATTCTATATTCCCCATCATAATACACTCAAACATTTTTCCATGATTGTACTTCAAGTGCTTCAGGTCTTGGTAATGGAACCAAAATATTGGGTTATTTTAGTCAATTCTAGCTTTGACATTGAAGTCTAGACCAATAGGCTAGTATGTTGGACCTTTCACTCAAGATTTAGGCCTTGTGCACTCACCTGAAGCACATGGCAAAGGATCAGTTCCCATAGGTTTTGTCACACATTTTGGATAACTTGTTCATATTATTCTCTTTATGTCAATTCAATGAGGAATATATAAAAGCATAAACATACTAATTTGATCCTATGAATTCTAGGTTCAATATCATTATGCATATTATAGTCATCTTCTATTAGTATTAAGTGCCTAAAAAAGCAAAGAAAAGGTATCTCTCACATAAAAGTCTAAACACCTAGTTTGTACCATCACTCATAGTAACACAAATTGATACAACCTATTATGTCATATATTAAGCTTAAAGTAAAGATCCATCATAATATCATTTCATAATTCATTCGTCCATCCTTCCATTCTTACAAGGATTTACAATAGGGGTATTTATACTTGTTTTGCCTTAACCAAGTGTTTACAATCATTAATGGCAAGAAGAGTTGGCCAACAAACTCTCAACAGACTGAGAGTCATGGTGCTTAAAAATTAGTTCTTCCTAAAGATTTGGGCCTCTGTGCCCCCTATATCCTCATTCTATGCTATATCTATATTTCCATGTGTTCTTCTCTTTGCGAGTTGGTGCAAAAATTCCTATCAATAAGGTCAGAGTGACTTGTTTGAACCATTCTTCTAGCTAATCTTTCTTCCCATGTGTTCCCCTAGTCTTCTACTTTTGTTTTGAGTCCTATATCCTTGAGTTCCTTGTGACTCATTCTCTTCTGGCTAGGTCCTCTCATGTTGGTTCCTTCACATCATTGTCCTCTTGCACCTTGTAGGTTTCATGCCATGGTGATTATGCACCTATCATATATGCATCATGGTCCTTCCATGCCATTATCCTCTTGTGCCATGGTCCTTCCATGCCATGTCAGATCTGCACCAAAATGGGACAACATGTAGTCAAAATTATGGGGCCAACACTCAAGTAGCTATAGTTGTTTAAATGTGTGAGAGGATATGATGATTATATTAGCACTATTATCAATCATGACTTATTTGATTTGAGTTTGATCAATCTAGGTAGTGATAAACAGTGCAAGATCTTGGTCATTAGGTTATAAGGGTGGTATTTATGAATCATGAAAGGTTATAGATAAGGGTTTCTAAAGTGGTGTAATGAAAGTCAATAAAGTTTGGGTTTCATCAACTTGTATCTTAGTGGCCCATAAGGTTTCTATCATGTCCTCATGGTGTTATGGAGAATTTTGGACAAGTTTATATAGGGACATCTTGACCAGAAGCTAATGAAGTTGCTTTAGAACAGAGATATGTATGAGTTCTGAAGCATTATTATTTTGCACCTTTCCTAAAATAGGAACTTTAGGTTTAGGAGCAAGCATTGTTGGACTATTTATGGTAAGAGTTGGCACTTTGGCAATAGTCACTTTGGCTTTTTCATGATTTTGGGTCTTATGACCTAAGCTTGAGATCGTGTAGCTTTGTGAACTGCATCTATCTAAAATAAAGGAGGATTTTCTACATTTTTATACTCATCCACATCTATAGGAAGAGATTGATACTAGGCTCTATCAGATGTTTTATCCTCTTTTACAACTTGTTTTGATACTATGCATGGTATGCTACTTTTTGAAGTGGATGTAACCCCAATAGTTTGAATATGGGGATGCTCAGGATTTGATTGTTCTATTAAGAGATAATCTTCTTCCAAAAGGTTTTAGGCTATGAACTTTAATGCATTACAACTTTTCATGTCATGACCTACTATTCGATGGTATACACTATCTTATTTTCTCTATACCATGTTGGTTTTTGAATATGAGGGTTGATAGGATTTATGAGCTATAGAGTGATTAAGGAGGTATGGAGAATTTGATCTAGGATATTAGAATAAAACCCCTTCAATGGATCTTGACTCAGCTTTTCAATCCTCTGAGGTGATGGTAGGGAAGAGGTATATGACCTTGAACCTTGGCCTTTTAAACTACATACTTGAATGTTCCCTACTGCAAGTATTTTGTGTTTAGGATAAGTCCTTACATCTAAACATTACAAATAATAGAATTTTAATGGGTTATGGATTAGCATGACCACATTGGGAATATCCCATTGTGATGGTATGTATATGCACTTTAGTGGAAGATTCTATAATGGTAGATTTTAGTTTGGCTGAAGGATGGGGTCCTAGTATAGATGCTCTTCTCTAAATAGGTGATAGCGAAGCTTTTCCTTTTTGAATTTACTCAGGAGTAGTGGAAAATGTCCTCTTTAGGGAGTTTAATCGCAATAGGATAATGCTGCAGATATTTTACCTTGGGGCTCTAAGGTTTATTTTTTTGACATCTATGGGTTTTCCCTTGATTTCTCTAGAATTTAGCACCTCCTAAATAATGGGGGGAACTAATTTTGAGCTTGTTTGAGGTAATGTAATAGTTTCCTCATGAAGTAATAGGCTAGTGGGAATGGGTATGCTAGATGTAGGTATGAAAATGATGCAAGGAATTATATGTGTATCTTGTGGAAGTCTAAGTAAACCTTTTCCTTGACAATCTTTTCCTATTTTAGTTCTTGAGTTTTTTTAGATATGGTTTCCTCCAATGGATCCCAAATAATGAGATATATAAAACTAGAGGAAGTTTTCAAGATGTCTTTACTTAGTTTGAATGGTTCAAAAGTGTCTCCTATAAAGAGATCAAGGATAGGGATACTATCAGCTTCTTTAGGTATAATATGGTCATGGATTATGTTAATTACATGAGTTTCATGTTTCGATGTGGATCACAAATTAGCTTGCATAAAATTTGATGTGGAAGCATGATTAGGGAATAACTACATAAATATATCTATAGACTAATTTGTGGGTGTGTTAGGGTTTTCCAGTTGTAACTCCCCTTGATATATAATATTTTGTACCAAGCCCTTGAAATAACATCTACTAATGTCGTGACCTATTACGTGGTAAAAGTTACAAAAGTCATTTTCCCGAAACCAACTAGGTTTAGAATAAAAATCATCAAGAGGTATTATCGAAGGAAGCTCGATGAGAGATGCCTTTTAGAGTTTATCTAAAATAAACACGTAGGATTCTCCTAAAGGTGTATATTGTCATGGGGGAAAGCATGCCAATGGCTTCTAAGACTGTGCTTGTGAGGTAGAGGGCTTATGGTTTTTAGTTTATAGCAGTACCAATTTTATAATGACAGCATTGGTAACTCCTTTGGTCTTATTGTTATTTCTATTAGTCCCTTTAGAAAGATCAGGTTTAAAGTTTTTATTCTACAATTTAACTTTCCCTTCTTCCAAGGCTCTAATTTCTAGTTTGTGGGCCATTAAAAAGGCTTCATCAAAGGTTTTAAAATATTGTACTTGTAACATTGATGAGATGTATTTAGCACATACTCTCATTAATAACTCGATCAACTTAGATGGTGGAAGGGAAAAGATGAGTTGATTGATGAGACATCTCCATCTAGACACAAAGTCAACAATAGATTTGTCATCAAACTATCAAATGACATAGAGGTTAGTAATAGTGATTTTTCTTGCTATATTGATAGAAAAGTGTTTAAAGAATATTTGAGCTAGCTGCCTAAATGAGAAGAGGGAATGTTATATGGGATTGAGTTGTACCAATTTAGGGAAGGTCTAGCTAATGACATAGGAAAGGTTTTAAGAAGAAGCACATCATCATGTGTTATAAGGTAGCAAGTGTGTCTAAATGCTCAAAGGTGTTGTTAAGGATCCTCCTTATTTTAAAACTTCATAAAGTTTAGGAGTTCCCACTATGGAGGATAAGGCCTAATAGGAACTTTTGGGTTAATAGGTTTATTATAAATTTGCTCGTAGGTGAGCATGTTCTTCTACCTAGAGGCAAAGGTTTCCAAATTCACCATCTTGTTCATAAAGATGCTCATGAGATCTGCTTGGGCATTATATTGAGGGATTCCTCCCAAAATGTTTTGTTATGGGATTTGATATGTAGGAAGCTAAGTGGAAAAATCCTAGGATAAGGGATAACCAACTAATGTGGTTATGATTGGTTGAAAATCCACCATATAATACAGAGATTGTAAAAGGATGTAAGTAGACCCAATAACTCACGTAGGTGTTATGTATTAGGTGGTCAAAGGAACATACTATTGAGGTGGATGACTTACAAGGACTTGTTGTAATGGTTGCATTTGGGTGATTAAAGGTATACTAGTTTGGATAGGTGGAAGGGTTCATGGGACCAATATGCCTAAGTTCTGAAGTGATGTGGTAATAGGTTGAATAGCTATAGGTTGAGGCATGGTGACATTTTGAGTTTGGGTAATGGTTGGGAATTGAGCACCAGACATCACCGAAGGTGGATTGCCTAAGGGTTATGTAGTAGTGGCTTCATAACTAGTCAGAGGAAGATTATTATGGGAAGACACCATAGTGGTGGTAAACCCTCCACCTTCCTCCAAATGCATGCAATATGGGTTCCTATAGAACTGTGTATGAGGACAAAGATGGATGTGTATGGTTTGGGAGCTGAGATAATGGTTAAATGCGATGGGGTTATTGTCTAATATAGTGTCAAATTGAGAATTTCCTTAGGTATAATACTGAGGAATGCCTTCCCTCATGGACTCAAGGGAAAGAGGAGGGCTAGAAGAATTCTCCATGGAAGAAGATAAAGTTGGGGGTTTGGTCTCTTCTGTGACTGCTACCATATCAAAACCATGTAGAGATAAAGCAAAAAAAAAAAAGCACATAAAATATTCTTTTTGATTATCTCATATTTAGTGAAGATGAAAAGATACACACGCTAAAGACGCATTGAAAAAGTTTCCAACTTTTAACTTTAAAGTGTGATAAAAGAAAAGAAAAGGTTACTAAGGGTCCTAAGAAGTGGCAATCTAAGGATGGCCTTAGGTTTGTTTAGGTGCAAAGAGATTTATGTATTGGCATCAATACTTGGCCTAGTATTGGGGCCTACCCCCTCACTTCACACACTATAGCGTAAGGGTGTTAGGTGCTTAGCCATAATATATTGAAAGACTAGGTTTTACACTCAGCTAGAGTACTGAGTTGGTTCTCCCCTTGGTGATGTAAATCCAAGTGGGATATCTAAGAAGAAGGTTATTGCTAGGTGATGAAATCCCAATCAGTTCCCTTATGTCAATGTTTTGATGAGTTTATTATGAATGTGATTTGGTCTGTGTGTGATAGAAGTGATAATTACGATAAATTCACTGCCTAGTTTTATTCTATATGAATCAACTAAGTAAGTAAAATGGATGCATATTACTTTAACTTTTAAAAAGGAAAAAATCAATTTTGGATTTTCTTTGAATGAATACAATAAACAAAAGAAAGGGAGAGAAAGATAGATAATTTCAAAATGAATTTTAATAAGAAAAGTGAAACCTTAGGGGCCCTACCAAGTGTGCCAGAATGTTTAAGTAGTTTTTCATTTTATTTTTAATTAAATATTACTTATTAAAAACTTAAATAAAAATAGGGTTTATGGTTAATCCCTGTGGATTAGAAAATATTGTGCACCGCTTTGAATCCAGCAACTGTGAGAGATTTTTTTTGGATGGGAAGAATAACCTACACACATGTAAACACTTGACACAAATAGATTAATAAAAGAGATGGGTGGATTGCCTGATACGAGATCAGTTCTAGGAAGTGGTACACTTCCTTAGAGGGATTTCAGTCCACTATTTATGTAGTTAAGTGGATAAAATCTTATGAAATTATAATAGATAAAAGATATGATAAAAAAGATAATTGAAATTCAGTCCTTGATTAATATATTAATATAAATGAAATATGCCTCCCAATAAGCTGAAGTAAAATCTATATCATCCTATATATCAACTGGTTGGTCTTTAGTGGCTTTGAGAGAGGTCAAATAAATGATTGCAAAAATAGCTAGCTCGAAAGCTATGTCACTCTGAATAACAAACAAGGGTTGGGAAACTATGGGGAGATAAGTGATATTGATAACGTCATGTACTAAAATTGGTAGAGTCATCTACAAACAAAGGCCATATTCAAATAATAATAAATTAATAAAGGATTGTAGATAGGGGTCTAGGATTAAGGTCTCAGGTTCTACAAATTAAACATAGTGGATCGAAGATGATCCTAATAGGATTAGTTCTAATATGTAGAATCGGTTTTGATTCAAAATGAATTGGCATCGATTCTCTTTGTGACTGAGTTTAATAAACATAGAGAATAGATGAGACAAAATGGCTAATAGAGATTTATAAACCAATACAGAGGGATGTAAATGGTATTCTAAGGATTATTAAATAAATAACAATAGAATAATTGATATAAAATGATATAAATGAAATAGGATTACTTACCTTTGATCTGTTTGCAAGCAAAATGGAACTTCTCCACAAACATAGGCATTTTATTAGGTTTGACAGAGGATATGGATTGAACGCAATAAAATTCTAGTAAAGTGTTGTTAAGGATGTCACTAATTATCTAAAAAATCTTACAAAAATTTGAGGCTCTGAGTTACTGAGTCCCGAATGTAAATGCTAGCTAAGTATTTAAGGATCGATGTCGATCCAGAGAATTGGCACTGATCATGGGTGAATCGGCACACTGATCATGGGTGAATCGGTGCCAATTCACCCAATATGGTGCCTTTATTTCAACCATGGGTAAAATTGGCTTTGATATGGGTGGAGTTTTTTGTAATGACTCCATACGGGGGTAAAGTGGTGGAGGGGTAGATTCTTAGGGTTATAAATGGATTTAGGAGGTTAGGGGGGTAAAAAGATAATAGTAAAGGCCACTTACCGAGCTAGTAAATAGTAAATATATTAAACCTTAGGATAAGGATAATTTAGGAGATTAAATAAAAATATGGATCTATGACACCTACTTAATCATCTATAGGGTATGAAATTATAGTGTCTATAGTTAAAATCACATATCAAGGAAATTCTGGTGACATAAAATGAAATCAATCATAAAAAATATGCATCATACAAACACATTAGGATTTTTTGAGAAATTAAGTTAGGGCTTGGGATAAATAAAATCCAACAAAATAGAGGCTAAAGATTTTAGATCTAAGAGCATGTAATAGAGCTCACTCTAGATAATTGTATATTTTGATATTTATCACAATATGAACTAGATCCAACCATAGGGTATATGAGGGGAATGTAAGACACTAGGGTTCACCAAAATGTCTTAGGGATGAATGGATTTCACATAGATGCAACATAAATAACCTTGGTACTTTCAATGAAGCACAATAAACATATGCAAAATAGAATAATACTTAATTGATATTTTCCATATCGAGAACTAGGGATTTCAAATAGGTTTTAGAGGCATAAATTGAATATTGTAATATATGGTGATAATTTTTTGAATTTAAATGTGGAAATATGTGCCTAGAAGTGATAGTGACCTCATCTAGAAATATGAAAATGATTGGAGATGAATGGATTACACATAGATGCAACATAAATAATTTTTTTACTTTAAATTAATATTAACAAACATATAAAAAATAGTAATAATATTGAATTGATATTTTTCAAAGCAAGAACTATGGATTTTAAATAGGGTTTAGAGGCATATATTAATTGTTGTAAACTTTGGTGATAATCATCTAAATCTAAATATGGAAATACATGCCTAGAAGTGATAATGACCTCCCCTATAAATATGAAAATGATTTTAGATAGAGGTCCAAAGCTTCAAGGGTGTTATAGACAGTTGATAGATAGGGCTAAAAATGAATTGACAACTGTTTTCATTTGGTCTAGATCTTCTATCATTTTGATATCATCTATATGTAGTGACACTTATAAACTGTAAAACAAACTTTCCCCCTTTTTTTTAGATTGGAAATAATATATGAAACTTTTTTTATATTAAAATAAATGCAAAATTACATAAATAGATCAGTGCTCAAAAGAACACCTGAAAGAAATAATATGTTGGCAACATTTAAAAACCATCATAAAGCAATATCAATACATAAAATACTATTGGTAACAATCATATGCCATCTAAAATAGTCTTAAACATGGTACAAGATATACATTATAGCATCATAAAGTTTGTTGATCCAGGTAGGAACATTCACAACAAAGGCCTATCAAATATCATGCAAAATAGACTTTAATTCATGGGTGATACAAATCCTCTTGTTACTTAGTAGTTGGTTCACTTGGTGTTTGATTTTTTGAATCTGGAGATCCACCGCTATATTCTTCTTTGATTCTCCCTGACATTAAGAGAAAAAACAAGCAAGACAAAAAAGTACATTAGAGTAAAGCCTTAGAACTACAAAATATTGGTGATCATTATGATAAAAAACCACTTTGCATCTATTCCTTTGAGGTGCCTCAAAATAACATGTCTAACACCATCAGTTATAACATTATCATGTAATCCAACCCCTAGTAAGGCCTCTTTTCAGCCAAGCTTATGTCCAAAAATAGCATGTATGTTGAGTTGTGGAGCTAAAAGCTTCAGCAAATGAGCAAATGTAGAGGTTGTTAGAGTTACATAGTCACCGACATCGATCAAGATCGATCGACATCGGTCAGGGATCGATCAGAGGCTACCGACATCGATTATGGATCGGCTGACGTCGGTCATGTGCAAACAGACAGGGACCGACGTCAGTCACCTGTGCGTTCCAAAAGTCTATTTCCGTGGGAAAACAGATTGTTTGCATGAAAAGAGTAACTGTTAGTATTGAGTCCATGTTTCTATTTTTGGCAGGACTGACTTGAACCTTTGATTAAGAGGTGTATCTAATGGTGGAGAATGCATAGCTCATGAATCCTAGTATTATATAATAGGGTTAGATCTTCATAGCTTGTATGAGGAAAAGGGTAGACAATTCAAGGATTGAATTGGTTGTAATTGAGAGAGAGAACTCTTGAGGAAAAGAGATCTGTACATCTGAGAGGTGTGGAAGAAAGAGAGATTTCTTTATTGTATTTTCTTTTGGAAGAGTTTAATATAAGTTTTTGTTGTTTCTTGTATCTCTTATTCTTTGCAGATTCTGATTTCTAGTTACTTATTACTTCTAGTTTTAATTCCGTGTTTAGTTGCTTACACAAAAGTAATCAATTACTCTGTTTGATCCTAACAAGTGGTATCAGAGCTTGGTTTAGAGCTTGGTTCACTAACACCTTGGTTTTAGAGTGTGTTAAGTGTTTATTGATTACAGGTCACTCACAGGAGTTTCTGTTTGAGTGGGAGTAAAGCAATGGCAGAAGAAAATAAACTAAGAATAGAGAAATTTAACGGCAAGAATTATCAGTTATGAAAGATGCAGATAGAAGATTATCTGTATCAAAAAGATCTGTACTTACCGTTGGGTGGGGTTTCAAGCAAGCCCACAGATATGCAAGATGAAGAATGGAATGTTCTTGATAGAAAGGCTCTGGGATCTATAAGGTTGAGCCTAGCATCTTTTGTGATTTCCAACTTATCACAGACAAAGACAATGGTAGAGTTAATAGATACTTTGGCAAATTTATATGAAAAGCCCTCAGCTTCGAATAAGGTATATCTTATGAAGCAATTATTTAATTTGCAAATGCAGGAAGGTGGATTTGTATCTAGTCATCTAAATGATTTCCATGCAATAGTAAATCAGTTATATTTAGTCAAAATAGTTTTTGATGATGAAATTAAGGCTCTCTTAATTTTATGTTCTTTATCTAAAAGTTGGCATAGTTTGGTAATGGCAGTTAGTAATATTACATCTGCTATAAATATCTTGAAAGTTGATGATGTTGTTAGTGTGATCTTGAATGAAGAAACTCGCAAGAAAAGCACAGGAGAAACATCAGGTAATGCTTTAAGAATTGAAAACAGGGGAAGGCAAAGAGAGAAGGGCAAGCAAGGGAGATCAAGGTCAAAGTCAAAGATGAGAAGTATATCCAAATCCAAAAATGGAAGAAAAATAACTTGTTGGAATTGTGGAAAGATAGGGCATGCAAAAAAAGATTGTTGGTTGAAAAGTTAAAGAAGAAAATCAGCATGAAGGTAAAGAAGAAGCAAAAGTTGCAGGTATTGTTGCATAAGATGCTCTTATATTTTCTTTAGATAATACAATAGAATCTTGGGTTTTAGATTCTGGTGCCTCTTTTCATGCAACCCCAAATAGAGAATTTTTCAATGATTATGTCCATGGAGATTTTAGAATAGTTTATTTAGGAGATGATGAGCCTTGTAAAATTGTTGGCAAAAGAAAAATGCAACTGAAATTGTAGAATGGCAACACATGGGTGTTGAAGGATGTCATGCATGCACCCAACCTAAAGAGGAATCTGATTTCTATAGGAAAGTTGGGGGATGAGGGTTGCACAGTAACTCTCACAGCTGAATCTTGGAAAGTTTCTAAGGGTGCACTTGTATTAGCCAGAGGCAAGAGAGTAGGTACTCTCTATCTATGTAATTGTATTACTGATTATTCTCCTTCTGTTCTATCTACTTCAGATGTAGATGCAAATTTGTGGCACTGTAAGCTTGGTCACATGAGTGAGAAGGGAATGAATGTTCTTAAGTCAAAAGGTAAGCTTTTAGATTTGAAAAGCATAGATCTAGATTTCTGTGAGCATTGTGTTTTTGGAAAACAAAAGAAAGTAAGGTTTTTCAAAACTGGGTCAACAAAGAAGAAGCACAAGTTGGAGCTTGTTCACACAGACGTGTGGGGACCAACTCAAGTAACTTCTATTAGAGGATCACAGTATTATGTTACTTTCATTGATGATGCTACAAGAAAGGTATGGGTTTATTGCATAAAGAAGAAATTTGATGTTTTTGACACATTTAAGAAATAGAAAGCTTTGGTTGAGAATGAAATAGGTTTGAGATTAAAGTGCCTTAGATCTGACAATGGTGGTGAGTACTGCAGCTATAAATTTAATAGTTACTATTCTATGCGTGGAATACGCAGGGAAAGGACGGTTCCAAGGACACCTTATCAAAATAGAGTTGCTGAAAGGATGAATAGAATAATAATGGAGCGTGCACGGAGTATGAGGTTGTATGCTAGTTTGCCCTTACAGTGTTGGGCAGAAGCTGTAGACATTATGGTTTACCTGATTAACAGAGGACCTTCTACTACTCTGAATGGTGGAATTCCAGAAGAGGCTTGGATAGGTAAAAAGGTAGATCTTTCATTTCTCAAAGTTTTTGGTTCTGAAGCTTTTGTGCACATTGATAAAGAAAATAGAAAGAAGTTGGATCCTAAATCTATGTGGTGCACTTTTATTGGTTATGGCTCTGGAGATTTTGGATTTTGGTTATGGAATTTAGAAACTAACAAAATTATTAGAAGTCGTGATGTTATTTTCAATGAGAAGGTGATGTACAATGATCAGCTCAAGAAGTTGGATAATACTGAGCAGGGCAATGTTGATTTGGATGAGCTAATGATCCAAAATGAGCTCGCGGGAAAAAATAATCACACACAGGAAAACACAGACACCGACATCGGTTAGAAAGGAACTGACATCGGTCAGACAGGAACTGATGTCGGTCATGTAGAAACTGACGTCGATCAGGCAGAAATTGACGTCAATCAGGTGGAACCGACGTCAATCAGGTACAAACCCATAGATGATCGAGATCGATCACTAACAAAAAAAAATTTGGGTGGACAGCAAGCTGTGGATGAGTCTGAAATGCCCATAAGGAGGTCTGAAAGGGTAAGTAAACCTCTAATTCATTATTCCCCTTTGTTATACTACTTGTTGCTCACTAATGGTGGAGAACCAAAAAGTTTTGATAATGCAATGCAGGTAGAATCCAAGAAACAGTGGGAGCATGGCATGAATGAGGAAATTGATTCCTTGGAAGAGAACCAAACGTGGGATTTGGTTGAGTTGCCAGCTGGAAAGAAAGCATTGAAAAACAAATGGGTTTACAGGTTAAAAGAAGGAGAGAATGGACAAATGAGACATAAGGCCAGGTTGGTAGTAAAGGAATTTGCATAGAAACCAGGTATTGATTTTGGTGAAATTTTTTCTCCTATAGTAAAAATGACTTCTATTCGGACTGTATTGTCTTTAGTTGCTATTGAGGATTTGCATATTGAGCAGCTTGATGTTAAGACAACGTTTCTTCATGGAGATTTGGATGAAGAAATATATATGGATCAGCTAGAAGGTTTTGAGGTCAAAGGTAAGGAGAAACTTGTGTGCAGGTTGAAGAAAAACTTATATGGTCTTAAGCAAGCTCCAAGACAATGGTATTTGAGGTTTGATAGGTTTATGATAGAGCATGGCTTTAGTAGATGTCAATCTAACCATTGTGTTTATTTTAAAAGATTGGATAATGGTAGATATATTATCCTGTTACTGTATGTAGATGATATGCTTGTTGTAGGTTCACACATGCAGGATATTAATGAGCTTAAGGTAAAATTAGCTCACACATTTGCCATGAAGGATTTGGGAGCAGAAAAGAAAATCTTTGGCATGAGTATTAAGAGAGACAGGAAAAATCACAGTTTGATTTTGTCTCAAGAGGATTATGTGAACAAGGTGTTGGAGAGGTTCAATATGCAGGATGCAAAACCGGTAAGCACACCTATGGCTGGACACTTCAAGTTGAACAAAAAATAGTGTCTTAAATCACATGATGAGGTTGAGTACATGAGTAGAGTTCCATATGCTTCAACAGTTGGGAGCTTGATGTATGCAATGGTATGTACTAGACCTGATATTGCCCAAGCAGTGGGAGTTGTCAGGAAGTTTATGGCCAATTCAAGAAAGGAACACTGGAAAGCAGTTCAATGGATTCTCATATATCTAAGAGGGACCAGCAGTAGGCATTTATGCTATGGAGGGTCAAACACTTCTCTACATGGGTATGTAGATTCAGATATGGTAGGTGACTTGGATGGCAGGAGAAGCACCACAGGATATGTGTTCACTGTTGGTGGAACGGCGGTTAGCTGGATTTCAAAGTTGTAAAAGGTTGTTGCCTTGTCTACTACAGAGGCAGAATATATTGCAGTCACAGAGGCTAGCAAGGAAATGATATGGATGACATGGTTCATGGAAGAGTTGGGAAAGGAGCAAGAGAGTTGCAGATTGTACAGTGATAGTCAAAGTGCAATTCATTTGGCAAAGAATTCAGCTTTTCAATCAAGAACCAAACATATACATCTTAGGCACCACTTCATTAGACATGTATTGGAGGATGGTGAGTTGAAGCTAGAAAAGATCCATATAGATGAGAACCCTGTTGATATGTTAACAAAGTCGGTAACAAAGGAGAAGTTGAATCTTCATTCAACTTTTGTTGGTCTTCAAGATTGAGCTTGAAGATGGAGAAACAAACTAGAGGATGTTGTTGTACAAGTACAGGTGCAGCTATTTATCTCTAAGTGGGAGATTGTTGAGTTGTGGAGCTAAAAGCTTCACTAAATGAGCAAATGCAGAGGTTTCTGGAGTTACACAGTCACCGACATCGGTCAAGATCGACTGACATCGGTCAGGGATCGATCAGAGGCTGCCAACGTCGATTATGGATCAGTCGACGTTGATCATGTGCAGACAGACAAGAACTGATGTCAATCACCTGTGCATTCCAAAAGTCTATTTTCGTAGAAAAATAGATTATTTGCATGAAAAGAGTAACTGTTAGTATTGAGTCCGCGTTTCTATTTTTGGCAAGACTGACTTGAACTTTTGATTAAGAGGTGTATCTAACGGTGGAGAATGCATAACTCATGAATCCTAGTATTATATAATAGGGTTAGATCTTCATAGCTTGTATGAGGAAAAGGGTAGACAATTCAAGGATTGAATTAGTTGTAATTGAGAGAGAGAACTCTTGAGGGAAAGAGATCTGTACATCTGAGAGGTGTGGAAGAAAGAGAGATTTCTTCATTGTATTTCCTTCTGGAAGAGTTTAATACAAGTTTTCATTGTTTCTTATATCTCTTATTCTTTGCTGATTATGATTTCTAGTTACTTATTACTTCTGGTTTTAATTTTGTGTTTAGTTTTTTACACAAAAGTAATCAATTACTCTGTTAGATCCTAACAATGTAAGTTACAAAACACTAAATTCCATTATTTTTCATGAACTAGCATCCCTAGAAAATATGTCTCATACTTTCATGTCAATGACAAAAGGGACAATTGACATGTTGGATCATAATACATTTTAACCTGTCCCCAATGGGTAGTTTGTAATGTAATATCTTCCAACCCATCAACTAAGCATTAGCACCAACTTTTGATTTCCATATTTGAGTAGTGAGTTTTATCCAATACCTTTCACTGAACCTGCAATTCCATTTGTTTTTCAAGTGAGGCTTTAAAGCCAAGTCAGGAAGCAATTGGATGTATAACTACTTTAAAGGAAAAAAAGAAAAAGATAAGAAGCCAGCTATAACTAGTTTTTGAAAAAAATACGTTGGATAGGGGTACATAACTTCATAGATAATTCTAGAGGCACCAAGGACTATAAAAAAATAAAAAATGGTTTATACTTATTACTCAAGCCAAATCGGGTTTTAATAGTCTGCCATGGTAACCATCTCAATGTAGAAAAATCCTAAAGATCTCCAACATAACAAACCCCCTTATTAAATGGAAAATAAGACTATCTAGGATAGCTTAAGGCAAGGGGCTGGTCCTGATAACGAATATGTTTGTTCCATCAAATATAAGAGGTGTAAAAGTTGAACCCATGTTTCAAAGAGGCATTCCTCCATTTTAAGAAGTGACAATTATTTTGTCAAGACTTACAAATAGATTTTAAGGGTGGTGAAGATTTCACAGAGAAGAATGAAGCATGGATAATTTTGTCCATCCATCTCATTGATTGCCATTTGTCTTTTATTGCAGCTAGTCTAATTCAATTCCATATAAGAATTTTCCATGATTCTTCACCTCTAACATCTCTAACAATCCATTTGGCTGCAAAACAAACCCCTTATGTTTTTGGATCTATAATCCTCAAACCAACTTTACATTTAGGCTGAATATAGTGGGCCCATGATGTAGATATAAAACCAACATTACCATCCCATTTAGCCCAGAGAAATCATCAAATAATTTTAATTAAGTCCTCACAACCCTTTTTTGAAGACATCCAACAAGATGAGTAATAAACATGTGTGGTAAGAAAAAATTTGTTTGCTACTTAGATCTTAGGTGCCAAAGAGAGGAATTTATTCCCCTAACTAAAATGTTTGTTCTTAACTTTGTTGAGGTACCAATTCCACATATCAGAGAGAAAAACTCCAAGACCAAAAGGGAACCCAAGATACCTCGTAATCTCACCATGTTTAATTTGTTTCCATTCATGAGGTATCCATTGAGGAATAGACCCCATTTGGATCATCAAAAATTCTATTTTATCATGAGTAAGCTTAGATCTTGAAATTGCACAATACAATTCTAAAATAGCCATCGTATTAGAGATGTTTTTTTCAAAATTTTGTAGGAATTACAAGTTGTCATTAGTATAATGTGAATTAATTACATCATAATTATGAGGAATAAAATTCCTGAAATGAGCTTTATTTGGTTGGCATATTGAAGCATATAACCCAAGGCATCAATTGTAAGGACATAAATGAATGGAGCTAAAGGGCATCCTTGTTTGATGGATCTCTGTAAAGGAAATGGATCTATCATCATATTGTTGATAATAATCTAAGTATTAGCATCTTGAAATAACATTTGAACATGAGATCATATTTTTGGATCGAAACCCAACCATTATAAAATTTTAAGGATGAAACTCCAGTGTATTCTGTCATATGCTTTATCAAAATCAAGTTTGATCAAAATAGCATTTTATCCCATTTGTTGAGCCCATTCACATGTTTCCCGTGCAAGAATAAGATTATCAAGGATATATCTTCCTACAAGAAACCCTGTTTGTTCAGCTCTTACAATTCCTTGCACCACTAGTTTAGTCCTCATAGCCAAAGCTTTTATAATGATTTTATAAGAGGTATTAAGTAGTGTGATGGGGTGACAACTAGATATAGTATCTTCCTTTTTCCCTTTAGGAAGGATTTTGATTATGTTACCCTTAATGTTTAGTCCTAATGATCCTTTCTTAAAAGTCTCCAAGTAAAGGCAGTAAAAATCTTCCTTAAAAAGATGCCACATAACCTAGTAAAATTCCATTGGAAGTCCATCATTGTTGGGACTTTTGTAAGGGGCCACAAAGAAAAGGGCTTTTTCCAATTCTTCTAAGGAAACAATTCTATCTAAAAAATGACTATATTTAGAGTCTATTTTGTTAGGAATATGCTCCCTAACAACATCCTCAAGGTCTTGTTGAATATCCTACCATTGGTCATCTTTGAAAAGCTCCTCATAAAACCTTTTAAATAAGTTGTCTATATCAGAAGGATTAAATTTGGAGCACATCAGATTCATCCCTTATAGTTCCAATTCTTTCCTTTTTATGTTTGTAATTAAGGTAGTTGAAAAAATACTTAGTACCCTTGTTACCTTCTTTGATTCAATGCAATCTGGATTTGATTTTAGACCCTTGACCTTTATAATTATCAATTTTATGCAATTATGCTTCTATTGTAGCAATGGAGGTTTGAAGTTTGGTATTGTTAGGATCAACATTAAGAAGTTTTATATCATGAATGAATTTCCCTTGGAGAGATTTTTCCCTTCATTTTCGTTGCCAAGCCATTCTTTTACCAAATGAGTGAAGAAAAGTGGTACATTGAGAAATGGTTGCACACCACCAATCGATCAAAGAATCCCCTTCCTCTGGTTTGGGTATAGAGTTCTAGATTCCCTCAAGGGAAACAAGATAAATAAGATTCTTTAAGTGGGAAATAATGAGTTTTAAGGGGAGGGAATTGTCAATGCTTAACTTTTGAGACACGATAATGTTACAAAAAATGGGGTAGTGATTTGAAAGGGTGGTAGAATAGTCCAGCTGAACACAGAAACCCATCAGAGCATGGACTAGTGGTAAAATAGGAGATAAATAAAATCTATCCAGCCTGATCAATTTCCTATCACCTCCTATCCTACACTTGGACCAAGTGAACCAATTTATGGAGTGGTTGGTGAATTTATCATGAATAGGGTCAACAACACCAAAGGAATTTTGACATAACAACCAATTATCAAATTCTTCTTTGTTGAGATTATGTTGTTTAGGCCAGCTATGGTCTTGATGATGTTCCACCATGTTAAAATCACCACCTAAGATCCAATCCGTAGTAGGTAAATTATTGGACAACCAATCCCAAAGCTCAGTTCATTCTTTAGTGAAATTTGAGGCATAAATAGAACATAATCCAATGAGCTATCCATTGATAACAGTAAGGTCCCAAACATAGCTATGTGAAGGGTCTTCACCCTTATCAATAACATGCTTAGAGATCCATGGTAAAATCCCATTAACAACTCCACCTCTGCCATCTATATGAGATGTATGTAGAAAAAACCATATTTCCAAACATTACATAAAGACACCTCAAGTTTAGTGTTACTGAGCTTGATTTATTGGAGGAATAACACTTCAGGGCTCCATTTCATAACCACCTCTTTTACTTTAAACTTACGATGAGGGAGTGAAATCCCTCTTACATTCCAAGAGAGTAAGTTATAATTCTTGATGGAGATTAATAGAATCATCATCTTGAGTCAACATGATGAAGCTATTAGCAAGAGTAACATCATGATCCCTGGGTTGTCAATCATTAAGGGCAGAAGAAGGTGATCTAGATCTGTGATAGGGGCAAGGGGGAGAAGAAGAATCATGAGCAAAAGGTTGAGGAGAGGAATGACGAGGAGCAGGGATGGATTCACGAATAGAGGGTTTGGGAGATGAAGAAGCGGGTGAGGGTGAATGATCATAGGATGAAGAACTAGAGATAGGAAGATAAGATGAGCTAGATGGCTCTTTCCTCTTCCTAACCATTCTCCACCCATCTAACATAACCACATCTTTAAATGAAGGGGTAAACTCAACAGGGGCAACAAAAAGAATACATGGTTTGGGAGCAGGAGAAGGCAATGAGTGAGGATTAGGTTGAGAGATGGAAGGAGGAGTTGATTAGTTGGGGGGATAACATGGCCATTAGACAAAGAGGAATTCAGGGGCAACTGAGTGGATTTATTATTCCTAATAGGACACTCATGAATTAGATGGCCTTTTTTTCGGTAATAAAAACATGCATTTGGATTATTCAAATAGACTAAACGTTGATCCAATTCAAAACATGGGCCAATAAGTTTAATGTTCTCAGGCAATGGTCTATTCAAATTTATTTCCATGCAAACCTTTGGATGAACCCTTAAACTTTAAAACTTATTAGAGTTATGCTTATGCTTACACCATATTACTCTACCCAACTAGGCCGCAATGTCCTTTAAAAAAGGTCTAAAAGCTAGATTAAGGTAAGGTAGCTCGACCCACACTGGCTAATGTGAGTGAGATGGACGTTCAAGATGGAAATTGAAGCTCCAAGCTTGAAGGTAACAGACTTGCCCACAAATAACCCAGGTGCCATATTGCAACACAACTTGAGCATGATCTACTGATTTGAACATACAAGAGACATACCCTTTTGCTAGGCCTCTTAATGCCTCAATTTCCCATCCCCAATTTTTCCAATTCATATGGGCCCATTTATAAAAATCTGCTTCATTAGGAATACCTCTTAGAAAAAATAGAATAACAATTCTATTTTGGCATTCAAAAATAATATCAATAACATCATCAGGGAGTTGTATTTCTAGGGTTTCACTCGAATCAGAGTGTGAGAGCTCTTCTGGCATCGATCCATTTGACTGTATCTTCTCCATAACCACAGCCACAGGGTTTTCTTTGACAACTGTACCATTTTCCTCAATGTTAGACTGATCAATTACTATGGGAGCCGCTACCCCCAGGTTAGAAGTGTTTCCAACCTGCCTGGGCACTGTTTTGAGGTGCATTGGATTGATCTCCTCGGTGAAATCCGTTAGTATTAGTGCTGGGGTTTCATTTTTTATTGAAAGCTTCGTCGTTCATTCATCGTTAGCCAAGGTGCCTTTAATAATATATGAAACTTAAGGAAAATAAAAGAATCTTCAAAGTCACGTGTTGTAGGTTATATAGGTTTCTAAGTGTCATCTAATTATCATAACCATAAACAATAAACAATATGTTGATAAATAGTAAAATACATAATTTAAAATAATTCCAATGACATACAAAACCTTGGGATATATGCTAAAAGTGTTGCACGAGAAATGCTAGCTTTAGAGAACGATAAATACTCTAACGATTGCATAATCTCTCTAAAATGCTTGTTAGTCTTCAAAGATGCTCTAACATTTTTCTATATAATATCTATATGATTATGTCTTTAAATGAACTATAATGTTCATGTATTTATAGACTATTGAATTCAAATTAAGATGTTATTGATACCAAAGTGACATCAAAATGACCAAAATAAGAAAAAGACAGGACAAAGGGGATATATGCACCCTAACCTAGAAGGACCTAACAGGTGGGCCTAAGAATGCTAGGGGCGATGTAGACAATGTGCCTAAAAACCCCAATAGAGAAAGGGGAGATAATGGGGCTAGAAAAAAAGACATAATGAAATAATAAAAAACTTAATTTAAATCAATTGATGAAAAAAAGACAAACACACTAAAATCGAACAATCCATTTTTGTATCAAAAAATATTCTACAATAATTATCCGATAATGATACATTGTAATGTTCGTTAATATGTTCACTTTTAATTTTAATTTTAAATTTGACGTTTATATTACCATTACTTTAAAAAAATCCCTTTTTACTTAAAAATTTAAAATAAACACTTTTAAACAAATATCTCTCAATATATATTTTTAAATAAATATATTTTATATATAATAATTAAATATTCACACTTACATATTTTTACAAATAAATTATCCAAAAAAACTTGAGCCTAATTCAGCAAAACGTACATGCCCATAATGGGAAGGACATCCATAAAGATCACTCATCTTAATTTTTAGCCGCGACAAAACATCATATCATTATTACTTTTTTACCACCAAAAGGGGTCAAAAGATATCAAACACCTTCCCACATCACACGTGGAGACACATTAGGTCAAGCGACGTTAGACCTTGGGTCCTTTTTCTGATAAGACCCCTGTTTCAATCAATTGACCTAACTTTATAGATCAATGACTTCCTCAATTTGATGGAATGGAAATACTATCGATTAAATAGAAGTTATAAAATAATGGAGGTGGGTGTGGCGAATAGACTAATTCGTATTTATTAAGTGTTTGTCAATTTAAGATTGATATTTCAAAATTAATATTTTTAAATTTTTTTATTTGAAATCATTTTTTTTCTAAAAATTTGTGTCGAATAGATTGATTTGTATTTATTGAGTGTTTGTCAAAGTTAAATCAATACTTCAAAATCTATATTCCCAAATCTTTTTTATTTGAGACCATATTTTTTTGATAAGCCCTGTGGTGAGTACACTGATTCACATTTATTAAGTGTTTGCCAATTTGAATCCAGTACTTCAAAATCTATATTCCCATATCTTTTTTATTTGACACCATATTTTTGTGACAAGACCCTTATTTCAATTAATTGACCCAACCCTATAGACCAATGACTCCATCAATTGGATGGAATGGAAATATTATGGACAGAAGAAAAGTTACAAAATAATGGATGTGGCGAATAACACGATTCATATTTATTGAATATTGGTCAATTCAAGATTGTCACTTCAAAATATTTTTTTCACTTAAAACCAAATTTATCAAATAACTTATTAAAATCAAATTCCTTAAAAATGATGAAATAACGACACCCTTTTCAACCCCTCTCCACTCCTCTCCCCTCCCCTCGATCAATGACTTCATCAATTGGGTGGAAATACTATTTGATCAAATAAAAGTTACAAAATAATGGAGGTGGGTGTGGCGAATAGACTAATTTGTATTTATTAAGTGTTTGTCAATTTAAGATCGATATTTCAAAATTAATATTTTTAAATTTTTTTCTATGTGAAAATTTATTTTTTTTCAAAAACTTGTGACGAATAGATTGATTTGTATTTATTGAGTGTTTGTCAATTTTAAATCAATACTTCAAAATCTATATTCTCAAATCTTTTTTGTTTGAGACCATATTTTTTTGATAAGCCCTGTGGTGAGTACACTGATTCACATTTATTTAGTGTTTGCCAATTTGAATCCCATACTTCAAAATCTATATTCCCAGATCTTTTTTATTTGACACCATATTTTTGTGACAAGACCCTTATTTCAATTAATTGACCCAACCCTATAGACCAATGACTCCATCAATTGGATGGAATGGAAATATTATGGACAGAAGAAAAGTTACAAAATAATGGATGTGGCGAATAACACGATTCATATTTATTGAATATTGGTCAATTCAAGATCGTCACTTCAAAATATCTCTTTCACTTAAAATCAAATTTATCAAATAACTTATTAAAATCAAATTCCTTAAAAATGATGAAATAATAATAATGACGTTCTTAACACCCTTTCCAACCCCTCTCCACTCCTCTCCCCTCCCCTCGATCAATGACTTCATCAATTGGGTGGAAATACTATTGATCAAATAAAAGTTACAAAATAATGGAGGTGGTTGTGGCGAATAGACCGATTCATATTTACTGAATGTTTGTCAATTTAAAATCGTTACTTCAAAATTTGTATTTTTGGATCTTTTTTATTTGAGAATATATTTTCTCTGATAAAACACGTGGCGAGTAGACCGATTCTTATTTATTGTGTGTTTGTCAATTTAAAATCGGTATCTATATTCCCAGATCTTTTTTATTTGAGACCATATTTTTCTGACAACACCTTTATTTCAATCAATTGATCCAACCTCATAGACCAATGACTGCATCAATTGGATGGAATGGAATTATTATGAACCGAATAAAAGTCACAAAATAATGGGTGTGGCGAATAATCTGTTCGTATTTATTGAATGTTTGTCAACTCAAGATCGCCACTTCAAAATTTATATTCTTAGATCTCTTTTACTTGAAACCAAATTTATCGAATGACTTTTTTTTATTATTGAAAAAGGTCTATAAATTTATAAAACAAGAAATGGTACAATGCTAATCATACAAAAAATGGGTGGAAAAGTCACACCACACGAGCAAAATCACACCGAAGACAAAAACACCTTGAGACAAGTTATAAAAGTGGTTAGAAAATGACCATACCCACAAAAAATTACATCACATCACCAAATTTGACAGTAAAACGGAGAGAGTAAAGTACAAATAACAATAAAAAAAACAATTAAGCAACTACAACAAACATGGACATCGGGGGAGGCAGAGGAGACAATGGACCCTGAGGCTTACCAACCCATCCTCCCAGAGCAAGAGGATCCTCGTCAACAGATAAGGGCTCCCAACCAGTTTTTAACTGAGCCTCTAATGTCTCATCTTGATTTCTTTTAGAAAAAATTCCCAAAATTAAACGTAAGAACTTGCTTTGAGAAAGCAAATCCCAACGTCTGATGTCACCATTCTGAAATGGAGGAAGAGATCCCCAACACCTACCATCATCCCCAGATTTAAACGAGCCTCTTGGACCACCACAATAAAATAAAGACCAACTAAATGATTTGAATAACTTATTAGAATCAAACTCTTTAAAAATAACAAAATACTGATAGTGATGTTGTCGACACACTTTTCAACCCCTCTCCTATCCTCTCCTCTCCCCTAAAATTAGGGGGAAAAAAAACAGAGTTTTGCGAAATAAAATCACTTTGGAGGCAAGTTTAACTTTAGCCCATGTCTTTTCCATACTCGCACGAATAAACATGGAAAGTTGAGGCGATTTAATTCACCAGCCAAAATATCCGATGGGTCCCACCCACGAGAAAACTGAATTTTCCTTTACAGAAAGCACGAGCCAATTAAGGAGCCATGCTCATTCCGAGTACATAAATTAACTCACGAGAAAAGGCAAAGTATTTTCAAAAAGCAGAATGTTGTTCGACGCATTTATTAAAAGGGCAATTTTGGTTTTTTTTTTAAATTAATAATAATGACACGTGCCTTCTCGGAGCAGACTTTTAATGGCGTCCATTGCAAAAGCACTACCGAAGTTGGGGCCCACAGTTCGGTGCGAAAGTGGATTGAAAACGACAGGCCGTCCACGTCGGATGGATCTGTCACTGTGGGACCCGCCGCAATTGAATTTAAATGGCCCGAGTTCCAACGCATGTGGGCCGTTATAAATTTCGATTCGGATTGCGTGTGAACCTGACGAATGTTAGGGAAAACATATAAATGATATCCGTTACAGTTGGATATATATTCTCTGAAAAGATGGTTGTGTTTATTGGTCAGCTCACACAAACTGATTTAAAATTTTATGAAAAATTTTTAGATGAATTTCAAATTATTATAATTTTTTTACACAAATTTAACAATAAATTATTATTATTTTTGAATATTCAAGATTAATGTGTGCATTAAAAAAATTATTAACATGTACGTACAAAAATTTACCATACTAAAAAAATAAAAATATAATGAATTGCATATTGATGGTTGGGAACCTATTTCAATGGATGAAGACCCTTACTTCAAGTGGGGTGGGAAGGAAACTTTCAGAATCTTCTATCTCATCCGCCTCTACTTGTTGCCATATTTGATATTAGTGCTTAATAGATTCCTCACTATTTGTGTCTCTGCGTTTCTCTTTTTTGATTAATGTGCACTTGAGTTAGTTTAACTTTAGTTTGTTTCGTTGTGCGATGGCCTCCTCTGGGCTTTGCTCTTCCCAAAACTTGTTTTAGTTCGGTGCGATTGTTTTAAGGTATGACTTTTTCACACATCTTTTTTGTATGATTAACAATATCAAATAAAATACAATGAATTGAGTTTTCTTGTCCAATACAATTTTTATTTGTAGATTCTGTTTTTTTAACCATACAATTGTTATAGTCGAAAGGTGGTTGATTTATTAGGGAAGTTAGTTAGCTTACAAAAAGTTTCCTCTAGATCAATTCTTGGGAGTGCAAAGACCCTACATCATAAAAGACGAGTAATTTTCAGGGAAACTTAACATAGACAGTTCAATTTGTAGACGTAATTAAAACCATTTCATTTTTTTATTGAAACCCTGCTTTAATATGGATTAGGTGTACAACACATTTATTTAACTTACTTCCAATGACTCAGGGGTATCCATTTTGCTAAATTCCCTCGGGACACAATCCCAACCTCGTCCCTTTTTCATTTCAATACTAAAAAAGAAAAGAAAAGAAATAAAAGAATCCAAACACCTAAAAAAAACCTTTAAACAAATTCTTTGAAAAAAAAGAGGTAAAAAGATATATTGAAAAAGAATTATAATACAAACAAAGAGTTGTCAATATTAGTAAGCCTTATAATCCAAAGAAAATAACATAAATTATCACTAAAAAAATTGAGCTCCAGAAAACCTTAAGACTTAGTTTCAGATCTATCTTGATCCTTACATAAATTTGTATTGGTCAGTGAAAGAACTATTTTATTCACTTCCTTCCAATTTGACGTGTTTTTACCTTGATTAGAAACTAACTTGCATCCAGATAGTCTTGCACTAGCATATTTTACCAAAAAATCTGTCACAATATTATTTTGTCTAACAATATAGATTAGAACGACATCCTCAAAATTGTTGCCAAATAGATTTGATTTGAATCACTAGATTCATTATTCTCCAAACCTTCAAAATAAAATTAGCAATAAGATCTAACAAACCCACCATGATTTGAGAATTAAATTCAAATAAAAATTTATGAATCCCATCCTCCTAAATATTGAGATAACCTTCCTTAATAACAAACCCGAACCTGTTCCCATTCCGGTCGATGAAGACCCCCTATGAATTGCACACTGATGGTTGGGATCTCATTCCGGTCGATGAAGACCCCCTATTAAGGGCGGTGGGGAGGGAACTCTAAGAATCATCTACCTCCTCCACCTCTACTTGCCACCATGTTCGCTATAAGTGCTTAATAGATTCTTCATTATTTGTGCCTTTGCATTTCTCTTTTTTGATTGATGTGCACTTGAATTAATTTGACTTTGGTTTGTTTCATCGTGTGGTAGCCTTTTTTGGACTTTGTTCTTCTTGAAGCTTGTTTTTATTCGGTGTAGTTATTTTATGGTGCGTCTTTTTCACCCATATTTTTGGTATGATTAACGATATAAAAAAAAATACAATGAATTGCATTTTTTTTATCCAATACAATTTTTATTTATATAATCTATTTTTTTACCATACAGTGGTTATATGGTCAACAAGTGGTTGATTTATTAGGGAAAATAGTTGGCTTACAAAAAGTTTCCTCCAAATCAATTCTTAGGAGTGCAAAAGACCCCTACATCATAAAGGATGGGAAACTTTCAGGTAAACTTAACATATATAATTTGGTCTTTAGATATAATTAAAACCTTTCATTTTTTGATTGAAAGCCCGATTTTACATGGATTAGGTGTACAACACACTTCTTTAACTTAATGACAAGCACTGAGGGGTATCCATTCTACCAAAGTCCCCTGGAACATGATCGCGACCTCATCCCTTTTTCATTTCAATATTAAATCACAAAAGAAAGAAAGAAAAAAATCCAAACACCTTAAAAACCCTTTAAACAAACAAACTCCTTTTTTTTTCTTTTTAGAAAAAGTAAAAAGATATATTGAAAAAAAATTATAATAGAAATAAAGAGTTGTCAATATTGGCAAGCCCTATAACCAAAGAAAACAACTTAAATTATCACTAAAAAAATCGAGCTCTAGAAAACTCCGAGACTTAGTTTCAAATCTATATTGATCTTTACATAAATTTGCACTGATCAGAGGAAGAACTATTTTATTCACTTCCTTCCAATCTGACGTATCTCTACGCTGATTAGAAACCAACTTATATCCAAATGGTCTTGCACTAACATATTTTGCCAAAAAAACCACTACAACATTATTTTGTTTAACATAATCCGAAATGACATCCTCAAAATTATTGCTAAATAATTCTGATTTGAATCCCCAAATTACTTATTCTCCAAACCTTCAAAATAAAATTAATAATAAAATCTAACAAACTCACTATGATTTGAAAATTAAATTCAAATAAAAATTTGCAAACCCCATCCTCCTTAAAAATTGATATAACCTTCCTCAATAACGAACCCTTTAACTTCACCATTAATAACGACTCCGAAACCCTCGAACTCCCAATATAAAAATTTCCCTATAAAAATTGACTTAAAAAAAACTAATACAGTTATTAGATCATCCTTAACAATACGATCTAAATTTATCTTTTCCCAAAAACAAACTTAATACTAAATCAAAAGAATTCAGAACACCCAATACCAACACCACCTAAAAAACAACTAACTACACACAAACTTAACACTAAGCCAAAAGAATCCGAAAAGCCAATACCAACGCCTGCGCCGAAAAAATCCAAATAAAAAAGCAGAAAACAAAAACAAAAAATATCAGTACGATGAATTGAGTTCTCCGACTGTTGTCCGATACAGTTTTTATTTGTAGGTTTTAATTTTACACCATACGGGCTGTGTGGAAGGAGGAGCCTGAAGCAGTCCATGCATGTAATTACTTTGTCTGTGGCCCGCAGTTTGAATGCTTTTTAGGGAGTGGAGTGGAGTGGAGTTGTGGAGTGAATGAATGAATTATGGGTCTACTAGACTCGCCTTGGTTTGTTTAGATCTGAGAAAGTAGAGAATTGAAGAATAGTGAATTTTGTGTGTCTTTTTTTGGATTGCAATGGTGAATTGAATTATGATGGTGTTATGAATTGGGTGTTTTGATTGGAGGAGTTTGTCCCTAAGAGATTCTATTTGTTTGGGTCGAGAATGGGTTCCTGTGCATCAGTGAATAAAGGGGCTAACGAGGAGCAAGACTCTTCGTGCATGCCTAAGCTGAGATGGAGGAAGAGGCATTTGGAGTCTTTGAATTACTATTCTGCAGAGGAAGGTGATCCTCATTTTTCCAAGAGGATGTGTTCCAATGGCGCCAGCAAGGCTGCATGTGTTTTCACTCAACAAGGGCGGAAGGGCGTTAACCAGGACGCCATGGTGGTTTGGGAGGTGGGTCATTTTACAAGTTACTATTTTTGCTCTTTCACAACAATTGTAGTCAATTTTAAGAGGAGAATTATGGCACTGGAATGACAGAACCATTGTTGGGATAGACCGGATGATCTTAGGTTATTTCATAAATGTAGCTCAAACCCATTTGCCATAGGGTGCAATATCTGATTCCCATGTCTTAAATTTGCCCATAAACAACATTTCCAATGTTTTTACATTCATGCATTTTATTTGAGTATGAGGGAACTTCCCATCAACATTTTGGATGCACAGACCGTTTCCATTCTGTAGTGAAATGTCTTCTACCAGCCCATAGACACCATTCTCAATAGTTTTGAGTCCATTTCCATGTTTTTGGATCGATGTAATATGAAGGCTTTGGGAGTGGTGCCAATCAGCAAGCAAAGTACCTGTAACATATTTGAAATTGTATGGGTGTTAATTAGTTTTAAATTATATGGGCGTGGATTAGTTTTAGGACCAAGTCCAATTGGTTGGGAGCATTTGGCACATGAATAAATATCATGAATTGGGTTTTTAGCCTCATTTTTTGTGTTGCTTTTGTTGATGCTACTTCTAAGGTCACTTTCCAAGTGTGCAGTCTTGCTATCAATAGACACCATTTGGGATAAGTTCCATGTCAGAATCCCATGTCTTAAATTTTCCCAGGGACAACATTGCCAGTGTTTTTAAATCTGCATATTTTATTTGAGTATCAAGGAGCCGTCTATCCAACATTTTGGATGCTCTAACATTGGAGTGTATTTGGACCGTTCCATTTGGTAGTGAAATGTGATCTGAGTATCAGCCCATAGACACCATTTCCAATAGTTTTGAGTCCATATCCCATGTTTATGGGTCGATGTTTTAATGGATCCATATGTTTTATTTAATATCAGACAATATGACGCATTGGGAGTGGTGCCAACAAGCAACATACCTGTAACATATCTGAAATTATATGGGGTGTTAGTAATTTAAAATTATATGGGTGTAGTTCTAGGAGAAAGTCAAATTATTATGAATTGGGGTTTTAATTCATTGTGGCGTGTTGCTTTTGTTCATGCTGATGCTAAGATCAATTTCCAAGGAGGTCATTTGTGCACTCTTTCCATCAATAGGCCTCCTTTGGGATGTTTAGTGCCATGTTTGAATCCTGCCTTATATTTTTCCATAGAAAACATTGCCAGTGTTTTTACATCCATGTATTGTATTTGAGTATCAAGGAGCTGTCTATCCAACATTTTGGATGCTCTAACATTGGAGTGTATTTGGACCGTTCCATTTGGTAGTGAAATGTGTTCTGAGTATCAGCCCATAGACACCATTCCCAATAGTTTTGAGTTCATATCCCATGTTTATGTATCCATATGTTTTATTTAATATCAGACAATATGAAGCATTGGGAGTGATGCCAATAAGCAAGTAACATACCTGTAACATATCTGAAATTAGATGGGGTGTTAATTATTTTTAAATTATATGGGTGTAGTTCTAGGAGAAAGTCCAATTATTATGAACTGGGGTTTTAATTCATTGTGGCGTGTTGCTTTTGTTCATGTTGGTTCTAAGATCAATTTCCAAGGAGGTCATTAGTGCACTCTTACTATCAACAGACCTCCTTTGGGATGTATAGTGCTATGTTTGAATCCTGCCTTATATTTTTCTATAGACAACATTGCCAGTGTTTTTACATCCATGTATTGTATTCGAGTATCAAGGAGCTGTCTATCCAACATTTTGGATGCTCTAACATTGGAGTGTATTTGGACCGTTCCATTTGGTTGTGAAATGTGTTCTGAGTATCAGCCCATAGACACCAATCCTAATAGTTTTGAGTCCATATCCCATGTTTATGGATCCATGTGTTTTATTCAGTATCAGACAATATGATGCATTGGGAGTGGTGCCAATAAGCAAGTAACATACCTGTAACATATCTGACATTATATGGGTTGTTAATTAATTTTAAATTATATGGGTGTAGTTCTAGGAGAAAGTCAAATTATGATGAATTGGTGTTTTAATTCATTGTGGCATGTTGCTTTTATTCATTCAGATGCTAAGATCAATTTCCAAGGAGGTCATTTGTTCACTCTTACTATCGATAGACCTCCTTTGGGATGTATAGTGCTCTGTTTGAATCCTGCCTTATATTTTTCTATAGACAACATTGCCAGTATTTTTACATCCCATGTATTATATTTGAGTATCAAGGAGTTGTCCAATCAACAATTTGGATGCTCTAACATTGGAGTGTATTTGGACCGTTCCATTAGGTAGTGAAATGTGTATTCCTAGTAGTTTTGAGTCCATTCCCATGTTTATGGATCCATGTGTTTTATTTGGTATCAGACAATATGAAACATTGAGTGTTGCCAATCAACAAGTAACATACCTGCAACATATCTGAAATTATATGGCATGTTAATTAGTTTTAAATTATATGGGTATGGATTAGTTCTAGGAAGAAGTCCAAATAGTTGGCAGATGAATGCATATTATGAATTGGGGTTTTATTTCATTGTGGCGTGGTGCTTTTGTTCATGCTGGTGCTAAGCTTAATTTCCATGGAGGTCATTTGTGCCCTTGCACTATCAAAGACCTCCTTTGGGATGTATAGTGGCATGTCTGAATCCTGTCTTAAATTTTTCCATAGACAACATTGCCAATGTTTTTACATCCATGTATTTTATTTGAGTATCAGCGAACTGTCTATCCAACATTTTGGATGCACTAACATTGCAATGTCTTTGGACTGTTCCATATGGTAAGTGAAATGTGTCTGAGTATTAGCCCATAGACGCCATTCCCAATAGTTTTTAGTCCACTCCCATGCTTTTGGATCTCTGTGTTTTAGTTAGTATCAGACAACATGAAAGCATTGGGAGTAGTGCCAATCAGCAAGTAATGTTCCTGTAACATATTTAAAATTATATGGGTGTTAATTAGTTTTAAATTATATTGGCATGGATTAGTTTTAGGAGAAAATCCAATTGGTTGGGAGCATTCGGCGCATGAATGCATATTGTGAATTGGATTTTTAGCCTCATTGTTGGTGTGTTGCTTTTGTTGATGCTGGTCCTAAGAGCGTTTTCCAAGGAGGTCAGTTATACACTCTTACTATCAATAGACACCATTTGGGATATAGTTCCATGTCTGAATCCTGTGTCTCAAATTTTTCCCATGGACAACATTGCCAATGTTTTTACATCCATGTATTTTGTTTTGAGTATCAGGGAACTTTCTATGGATGTTAATTAGTTTTAAATTATGTAAGTGTGGATTAGTTTTAGGAGCAGTCTGATTGGTTTGGAGCATTTGACGCATGAATTGATATACTGAATTGGGTTCTTAGCCTTGTTGTTCGCATGTTGCTTTTGTTGATGCTGCTCCTAAGATCACTGTACAAGGAGGTTCTTTATGCACTCTTACTATCAATAGACACCAGTTGGGATATGGTTTCATATCTGAATCCTATGTCTTAAATTTTCCCATGGACATCATTGCCAATATTTTTACATCCATGTATTTGAGTAGCGGGGAACTGTCTTTCCAAACATTTTGGATGCTGAACTAACATTGGAGTGTATTTGGAGTCTGGACTGTTCCATTCGGTAGCAAAATGTGTTCTAGGTATCAGCCCATAGACACCATTCCCAGGTTTTTGGATCCATCTGTTTTATTTAATATCAGATAATATTAAAGCATTGGGAGTGGTGCCAATCAGCAACTAACGTACCTGTAACATATCTGAAATTACATGGGTGTGGATTAGTTTTAGGAGAAAATCCAATTTGTTGGGACAATTTGGCACATGAATACATATCATGAATTAGTTTTTTAGCCTTATTATTGGTGTGTGGCTTTGGTTGATGCTGGTCCTAAGATCAATTCCAAGGGGGTCATTTATGTGCTCGTACTATCAATAGGGTATTTTTCCTTCAGTATCCTGTTGATTGGGATTTTGGTTATGCCCAAGGAGGTCATGAGATCAATTTCAGAGGAGGTTTATGCCCAAGATAACAAATAGTCTAATTTCTAAATTAATTTGGGTTCATAGTTGGGTTCTTTTGTTGTTATGAACCCTGAGATCAAATTTTGATGCTCTATAGGACGAGATGGTATTCTCCCTCTGGGGGGGGCACCTAATACATACAATTTAACCGCCATAAGAAAATTCTATCGGAATTATTCAGTCATCACCCAGTCAATTCTGAAGGAGACGTCTGATTCTAAGTGATCACAGAATCAGGTCTTCTTTAGGTGGTCTCCTGATAGACATCCTCAAAATCCAAGATGACCAATCACCTAGTGGTGCCAGTTCTTTCAGCAGGTACTGGTAAGAAAATGGCTGGTGCTATAATGGAAAATGGTCCTATGGTACATTAAAGTTTTTGATCTGCTGCAGTATTTTTTTGAATTTGCATAAATAGCTACAACTAAATATTTTCAGATGACATGAGCGAAAAAGCTTAAATTCCATGCACAGCTGCCATTTGGAAGTTAATTTAAGAAAAATATCTCAAGCTGATGTTGCAAAAACTTGGCCCCCACCACTATCTGTCTCTGTAATTCACTTTCTAAGCAGTTGATCTTCCACATTTGAAGGAAATGATTAGTTTTTTTACAGTTTTCTTAATTGAACAGCACCTGGGGTGAAATAATAGCAGTGGTAGCCTTCTTCATGGGACCCTTACCTTAGTAAAGTATGTAAATTAGCCAGTGGTAACAGGATATGTTCGGCACACATAGTAGGGGCATTCCAGTTTATGTTAAACTCCTTGAAAACACGATTTTCATATACAATTTAGATCTGAATTCATGAATGATGCTTACTCTGGTGCCTTTAATTACCAGGTTTCTTACCAAGTATTCTTGGAAGGGTGATGTGCTATCCCATTTTAGGCCCCCAGATCAGAAATGCTCGCAAAGGCAGTTAAGATATCAAACTCCATATTTTTTTGCAGACAGTCGTGCAATATTCATAGATTCATATTAGATACCCACACCTGTAAACTTATATGTACCTTGATGGAAATAATGCATTTTTCCAAGCTAAATGGAGCCTGCCACGAGCAATTGTGTGAACATGAAGTACTGCAACTGTCTTCAGCTGTGTGTTGTAGCTTCCTGTGTTCAAAGTTCAAACAATGCTGTTCTAAATTTTTATGTATTTCATAGTTATGCTTTCATTTTTTCTGCTTGTCTGATACTCAAATTCTCGTATATCTGTTTTGTTTCAATTTGGAAATAGAATGTTGATTTTTTTATTTTTCTTTTGTTATCGTTCACAGGATTTTCTTTCAGATGATACAATCTTCTGTGGGATTTTTGATGGCCATGGTCCTTATGGTCATCTTGTTGCCCGTAGAGTTAGGGATACACTACCAATGAAGTTGCATTCTTATTGGCAATCTTTCAAGGACAAAGCAAATGACAATAATGGTACCGACAGAAACAATAATAAAAAGAAGGCAAAAACTGGTCCCAACAATTTGGATGGAGAAGTCAGTTCAGCAAAGGAACCCAGGCTTTTTTCTGCTTGGAAAGAAACCTATTTGAAAGCGTATAAAGTAATGGATAAAGAATTGAGGTCTAATTCAACTGTAGACTGCTTTTGCAGTGGAAGCACCGCCGTTGCTGTTGTTAAGCAGGTAATGCACTAATAGTTCATGTACAAGCCATTGACAATGGATGTAGAGGTTCTCTGTTGCTGGATTTTACAGAATTCTTTTGTTCAAACTATAATAAGATATAGAAGTTTGTTTTATGATATGAAACTTTACGGAGTGTTGATTTTAGTAGCAATTGAAATATATGAAATCGATAAAGTCCAAGCTATCAGACTCTCTGGTAACTTATATTACCAAGGAACAAATAGAGTCAGATGCAGGGTTAAATAGTGAATTTCACTTGGAACTGTATTCTAGAGATAGATAAAAGTCTATCTGATGAATATTACTTATTTTTTGAAAATTTAAGAGTTAAGACAATGGTTTGCCAGTGCTTAAGATTTTTACTGACAAGGGTTTTGTTTCGTGCATGCAGTTTACTGTTACAAATTTTGATGGTTGTTATTTGTTTCTGATCTCAGGGACAATACCTTTTTATTGGAAACGTTGGGGATTCTCGTGCTGTCCTGGGAACAAAAGCAGCTGATGATTCTATCATTGCTATTCAGCTGACTGTTGATCTAAAGCCTAACTTGCCAAGTAGGTATTTCATGCCAAAGTCCTGTTGCTAGTATAAGTAGTAACATCTGGGGCCATGCATAACTGCATGGGAGTTTCTATTTTCTGTATACGCATTTCTGTTTGTCGGTTCTAAGATTTACTTTCTCACCAAGCAATAAAATTCTATAATTTTATGTCTTGCCAGGGGAAGCTGAACGTATCCAACGATGTAGAGGTCGGGTTTTTGCTTTGCAAGATGAGCCTGAAGTGCATAGGGTATGGTTACCATATGATGATGCCCCAGGTTTGGCAATGGCAAGGGCTTTTGGAGATTTCTGCTTGAAAGAATATGGTGTGATTGCAATACCTGAAGTTTCATATAGGCTGCTCACAGAGAGGGACCAATTTGTTGTGCTTGCATCTGACGGGGTGAGTTCTATTAAAGGAAATCTCCAGATGCTTACTCCTCCTTTTCACTCTTAGATATACATTGTGTTCATATGATTATCTCTAACTGTATGAGTAGTATCATCATAATCATACCTTATCTCTAACTTTATGAGTAGTATTATCATAATCATACTTTAGAGGTAGAGTTTTATTGAATATGGAAGTTAGCATCTCTGAGGCACTTAAGTTTGAGTTTTGTTTTGATTGATGCTACAGTTCATTCTTTTCACTAAACAACCATGGAACCAAGTCTAGATTTACAGGTCATAACTCATGGTCTTCAATTTAAAGGATTCAAATTTCATGGGTTTACGATTCAAAAATAGTCTCTATTCCTATTTTGCCATTTATCTTGAGCCTTTTCCATTCCATGTATCCTCTCTTTCGGTAGAAATAAATTTTATCTCACAATGGATATGAAAAGATCTTCAATTTCAGCTCTAAGCATGCTTTTCTTTAGACTATCTTATGATGTAAATATCTTAAAGTGTGCTAGACTCTTCATGAATGCCTTCGCCTTCCTGGATTTTTTACTTGGTTGATTTTGCAAAGCTGAGGGTTTTCTAGAATGTTTATAATCTAATTGAGTTGAGTGATATTCCTATCTAATGTTAGAAAAAAATTGTGCAGGCACATTCTGCCAAGCTCTTAAGAGCTACTAGCTCGTGCTTGATAGCAGCAGAAATTATATGATTACATAGTCACAGTTACATACAACAAAATACTGGTTTCTTAGGTACCATTTGTCATAAAAAGAAAATAATGATTATTTTAAATGTTGATTCCTCATAATCTGAGCATATGCTTGAAGGCAGGAGCTGCCCAACTCCATGATCGCTGAAGGCATGGCATAAGTCAAATGGTATATTTTTCATTTTTCCAGTATGCCTTTGAATGATGCATCAATAACTATCTAAACGACATTACTTGACATCTAGCTGGAGGTTTTGATGTTGTCTATCTGAGTTATTAAGCAATGTTAGAAGTTGATGGAGATATCCCCAAACTCTCCTGTTGGTGTTATGGGTTGTCCTCAATAGCAGTCATCTTGTTATCAGTTTGAGTTGTCCTGATCCAGGCAGCAGCTTAAATTCCATGGTGGGCGTCAACACCAGGTCCAACCAACCACTCATCTGTGGCATGTTCAGTCCAGTATCAGCTTCAATGTCAATGTTTCCTTAGACACGTGTTGGATCCCTTGGTTGTCCACTTTCCTTGTCGGGGGTGGCCCCCTATGGCTATAACTCAAGGGGTTCCCTTTGTAGGGTCAAAGGGAAATGCCCCTGTGGGGTGCCGGAATGCCTTGCTGGCTAGAACCCATTGTTACTTCTTCCCTTAGTTCCACATAATGCTTTTTGCTTTGTACTTATTTCCTTCTTTCTATGGTTCATTACACTTAAAAATATTTTGGATTGTTGTTGATGAAATTTAGTTTCTTGAGCCCATTTTTTTCGGCGATTTGAAGGGGATCTTTTTGGGTTTGAAAAGGACTTTGCTTAAAATTACGAATCCTTTTTTTTTTAAATTGAGCATACTTGGCCTTCTCTATTGTGGATTGGTGGAAGCATCAGATCTCTGCTCTAATTTTTGGTCTCAAGTTTGCAATATATAATTCCAAAACTTTGCTAGGGTTTGCAATATAGGCACTTTTTTATGAATACAATCGATTCCCATTTATCTTTTGTACATCCCTGTGGGTTGGGCTGCATATTGATTCTAATACAGTGGATAAAATTTCCATTTCTATATGGACAAGAATGTAGTCCAAAAAGAATATCATGGCACACCATACCTTGGTCTTCATACAAACTCGTAGCCAAAGTATGGTCAGTTTAATTAATTTTCCTGTAATCATCAAATTTTGCCCATACTATGTCACTTTCCAAGAAAACATGTCAGTGATGTGTCAAACACTGTGTAAAGACGCCCATGAGCTATTTCTGAGAATGAATTGAGGCATAGCACCCGTGCTGCAGAATTCTTGTATGCCTTTCTAACTTTTTAATGCCTCGTGATGCTGATGTATTAAACCATCTTTATAAGAATCATGTCTCTGTGCTGCTTTACAAGGCTTCATTCTTTCAATGCAACTAGAAAATGGGCCTCATACTACTCATACTGATTTCTATATTTCCAACTACACACATCAGGATTAGCAATGCTATTTTCTTAGCATGGAATATCATATTTAACCCAATCTAAAAAGCAATGTCTAGCTGTAAAGACTTCGGAATCTGCTAGAGTATCATATACTTATTTGGGAATCTTGAAACTCCCACATACGATTTCCTTGGATAGATTTGAACCTTTTGATGATAAAGCATCTGCAATATTCTTCCTGTCAGGAATTTTGTTATCTCTATATGCTGATCAGGTAATTAGAACATACATGTATCAAAAAATCTAGGCTCATCCCTGATCCCAAAGGAGTTCTGTAGGTAAAAATAGCTATCGTGTTTGGTCATCATGTGATCTGAATTGGATAATGAAAATTAGTAAACATCAGCTAACTAAGCCACTATTCTCAAAACACTAGTCACAATGATGCAGTGTGTAACTTGAAACACTCACATTTACCTCAAAAGACATAATTCATTAGTGATGAGAGGTTAACAGAAGACTCGGGGACCTGGACGCAAAGGCAAAATGGTTCAGGGGTGATTCAGATACCCAGGGGCCAGTTGCAGTTGTGGACAGAGGAACATGTGATGAGTTTGACTGGGGCAGGTTCAATCTGTCATGTGTAGTACATGTCACTAGAAAGAATTACAAGTGGAGCCAAATCCGTCACATGGAAACAAATTAACAGATTTTCATGATATCTAAAGGACCTGAAATGTTGGGAGTTTCTTGCTTTTGAAGGCTTATGCGATTCGGGCTTTCTATCAATTCATTTGCTGATATTTGTGTATAAATACGCCCCTTGGGGTATTGTAAAAACATCTTAGGCTCTGTGTGAGTTGTAGCATGAAAGTGCAGAAGTACGAGAGTGTTTAGAGGAATTTGTAGAGTATAGCAAGTGTTACGAGCACTATTGTTCATCTGTAGGTGTTCTTGGAGGCCTTGAATAGGCAATCGACTTGAAAAAGTGCAAGCGACAGTGGCAAGAGAATGCTAGGACCTTATGCTTCTGTGTTTGTTCCCACATTGCGTTCTCTGGGGTGATCTTTGTGTTTTGAGCTCTGTTTTTCCATGTTTTCAGTTTTCGTGCTTGTTTCTTTCCATTGACACTACTACCTGCAATTAATTTCAGCACTTAACAACTCAATTCTTGCACAATTTTCTGTTTTCTTAGGCAAATTACTTAAGGACAAAAAATCATAATAAACTACAATTTTTTTCTTCTTAAGATAAGATTTGTTTTGATGAGTTAGCTGTATGCTAATTACGGATTAGATTGGTATGAGAGCAAGCTTGTGTTCCTTGTTGTGTGGCTTTGTGTAACCAAATTAGCTCCCTTGCAGCAAGATATCTCCACAAGGAAGTGCAATAGAAATGTGCGAAGCATGGCTCATGAAATGGAATCTCAAGATGAAGAAGCAAATTCAACATGTTGGAGGAAGATGTTACAATCATTTCACAATCCATTGGGAAGGATGATAAGTTGGAGAATATCAGGGAGCCTCTCATGGGAAAGCTAAGAGTTTCCATGGAGATTCCAAAGGAAAATGAAGAGCACAAAGTCTCCAGCCCAACGAAAAAGAGCAGCCCCTTGCCAACCAAGCACGTCCAAACCAACCTCCATTCAAAGTAAGAGGCCAAGATAGAGATTCAATCCTATGAATGTGAATCGAATGCTAAAATACTTGATTATTGGTTAGACCAACTTAAGGTATATTTTAGTTTACATCAGATTAATGTAGAACAACAAATTTCTTTTGCGAGTTTGAAAGTGGGTGGTCATGATTTTACATGGTTTGAAAGCTAGTTGGTTGTGAGAAAATTACCACCACTTTATAAATGGGATGAATTTAAACATGTAATTAAGAAACAATTTTATCTTATCCATTATGAAGATGAATGGTTCATCAATTAGCAATATTTTAGGCAAAGATAAGGCCAAAATGTGTAGGATTATGCATGTAAATTTCGTAAGAAGTCAGTCCAAATGGGCAAGGATGTGTTAGATCATGATTTCTTGATGACGTATGTTGAAGGGCTTCATAGTCATCTGAGTAGGCCTGTGTTGTTGGCAAAGCCTAAGAATATAAATGAGGCCTGTTTACAACGTAGTCACTATTTTGAGATGGATAAGAAAAATAGTCCATCATTTTCCTCACAAGCACCAAAATAACAAAGTGGTTCCAAGTCAAAGGGGAAAGGTAAGTGTAATGTTACTACTATAGTTGCAAAAAAAAGGTTCTAAGAAACATTGAGGGCATTGTGATATTGCATATAATAAATGTTGGAAATTTCATCCATTTAAGAACAAAAAGAAGACAGCCATGACCTCCTTTGAGGGGAAGATAATATAGAGCAACTCTGATGTGGATGGGAGGATTTCTTGTACTTCCATCCGTAGAGAGGTATGCTTGAGCAGCAATGAGGCTTATGATAAATATGAAGTTACCAAACACTTTCAGGTTAAGATTCAAATTAAGAAGACAAATTGATGGCCTTTTTTATTTTTGGCTAAGTAGCCGATCCTGGTACTAATATGGATACGGATATAGGATTAGGGAACGCAGATACAACTTATTTTGGGGGCCCTGGGTACGTTTTTGGATATAGCTATACAAAAAAATATAAAAAATATAGCCATATAAGCAAAATTAACCACACTATGTATAGAGTAAACAAAATGAATTAAATAACCACAAAACATATTGGTAATTCAACACCAAATGTCATGATATTCAATGGTCGAACTCAGATCAGTCTTAGAACAAGTACATAGTGCAAATGTTAGAATGTATGGACAAAATTAAAGTCAAATCAGCATATTCATTATTCATTATATTCATATCGGTCTTCAATGTCTTCATCGAAAGCATCATCATGTGGTTCATTAGAACCATACGCAATAGCAATGCCACTCTCACTAGCTTTGCTATGCAGGATGTGAAGCACCCACTAGCTCCGTGTCGAGAAATGAATGGTAGGCAACAAAGGCATCCAAGTCAATGTTGACATCCCAACACTTTGTTGCCCCTTGCTTGTACTCATCTTGCTTGTGTGTGAGAAGATGCAAGTTGGAATGCACATAGACCAAATCATCCACCTTTTTTGCTGCCAACTTGTTGTGAATTACTAAGTGGATAAAGGTGTATGTTCTCCAGTTCCGTTCAGTTGAAGAGGGACTCGCAACATATCGAGGCAAGTCACAAAGCAAATTAAAACTTGTAAAACTAAAAAGTTAAAACAAAAGGTTGAAAAGAAAGATAGAGAGTTTAAAAAAATTAAATTCTTACTTGTGATAGAATTTTTATTGCAAGTGATTGGAGGTGGGTGGATGCTTGCCCATGGAGGTACCACCACATATGATCTTCTTTTTTGTACTCGTCACGAAGAGCGCCAAGGGAGTGACTCGTGGAGGTTATGAAATTCCCAAACTCTCCCATAACTATGTCTTCTATTTCTAGATCGGAGAAGAGTCTAGAGAATGTTGCCTTATATCCCTCACGAACCTCAACATCCATATATGGTGGGACCTTCATGGACAAAGAAAGGATCTCTGCTCTGTAGTATTTTGGAGTCAAGGCAAAAGCAAAAAGATGCAATGGGGTGGTCATTTTTGTTAGGAAAATAGCTTAGTGCTCACATGTTTGAGCCATATATTTGTAATTAGTTAAATATTATATTGACTGAGTGTGAATGTCATTGTAATAAAGTGAGTTATTTGGTTGGTAAACCAATTCACGTAGATTAGTTTGTGTGAGGATATGAAAGAGATATCTTAGGGAGAAGTTGAGACGAGAGAGATATTAGGAGAATTCAGATTTACTTTGACTCTTTTTTATTAGGAGCAAAACTATGTATAAAAATCCCTCTCCAGTTTGAATAAAATATCCCGAATGTATTGATTATCCCATTTCAATCTCAATTGGAATATAGAATCAGATTATTATATATTTTTTTACTTTATTGTGTCCTATGTTTGTCAAATCTGAACCATAATTGGTATCAGAGCAGTACTTGATCTCTCTGTGATGGAGGGTTAGAAGAGAGGAGTAGTTGTTTTATACTTTGCTCTTGTAGATGAGATTATTTTTTTGTGGAGAGCTTTGTAACATAGGTTAAGTTTGGTGTTTTTTATTGGTGTTATTTTGTTTTGCTTTGGTGCCTAGAGTTCTATCCTGCATTCAATTCCGCCCTCTTGCCTTCATAAATCTGTTTTTTGACATTCATATGCATCTAATTTGGTCACTGGTGGTAGCAAACCGGTCAAATTTCTACAGCTGTGCACATTATCAAATTGTAGCCAGGGCAGATCCGACAATTCATACAGCCCCTGACGTGCAGTCTATGTGTTCTGACCTGTACTCGCGTGGATGTCATGCAAATGCTTTTCCATGCGCTATTCATAAAATAGAATACCATTCTGCCCCGTTATTTTTGTTATGCGAGTTGTGTGGATCGATATATTTTTGATCCAAACACAGTGTATTGATCTCAGAGTCTCCATTGAATCTACGTGTGTAGTCTAGAGAAACACATCACTTTTTTTACAGTGGAGATATGCCTAACACAGGTGGATCTTGAGCGACCTTCCATGTTGTACAAGAACAACACTAAATTGGCTGGCAAAATGACTCATAACTTGGTTATGCAGGTATTCGTGCCATCCATGTAGGATTTCATTCAATCTGCGATTTTCGTCGCCCATGCAACAGACCTGAGCAAATATCATTGTCTGCATTTGTAGAGTGCAAAAGTCCATGTTGTGATTACAATCAATGAAATTAAAGCATATTCTTTGACAACACTTCCCTGCTCCTCCAACATTCTCACCATTGATGCGTGCTACATCTTAGCCTGTGCAGCAAACTACAATGCAAGTTTAGCTCTCTGTCCATTGTGGATCGTGCATCTTCAACGGTCTTCTTGCTTCCGGATCAACGGTCTACATTCTACATGTTATCCTTCACGGATTAGGATAGCGTGTTTAGATTTGACTAATACTATTTTTTATATTTAGTCAAAGATATATATATATATAAACAACATTAAAACTATAAACTAATTATATATATATATATATATATATATATATATATATATAATATTAGTTTATAGTTTTAATGTTGTTTATAGATTCTTAAGTCTATAAATGTTTAGTATTTTTCTTTAAAAGTCTTTAGATGATTATCTAGTTGATAGTTTATAGTCCATTTTTGGAGTGTTTTAATAGTTTCTATAGTCATTGTTTAATCTAATATTAAAATTGGATTTTATAAAAGTCAAATGTCGTGTCAATCAAAATGAAGAATGTTGTCGCTTGTTAAAAGTCAAAATTTTACTCCCCTTGTAATGGATGCATTTTCGGGCGAACTCGACGTCCAAACTTGTGGGGGGCGGGGGGAGGCGGGGTTGGAGTGTATGTTATCAAAAAATGACATGTGATTGAGCCTCAAATTCAATAATTAGCAATGTATAGGAGGATGGAGGCAACAGGGGAAGGAGGACTTTTTGTGTTGTCTCGTCAGCCACTAGCGACGGGGCCGCACTAGTGATTTAGTGGCTTGTTCTTTCAGTTTTTCTTTTTCAGTGTGCTGTGTGGTGTGTGAATAAGAACAAAAGTACACATTTTTTCGCTTGTGTTTTCTGTTGTGTGCTCAATAAACCCCTATGGCAAACATTTGGGAAAGATACATATTCTAAAGAAGCACTTTTCAAGGGCAGGAAAGGATTTTGAGGTAACATCAGAGTAGATGGTTTTCCAGCGAGTTCTGAGCTTGTGAATCTTAGGGATTTAGAATTCAGGCACCCAAGGAGGAAGGGAATGTCTCACAGGAACCCAAAGATGAAGGGAATAGTCCTGCATAATTCAACTCGTAGCTGCACCTTCACAAGGATAAAGAGAATTTATGGAGTTGTACTTGGTCTATGCAGTGTTTATAGAGAGCAGCATCATCAGAATATGTTTTTGTCTTCTCCCAATGTTCACACCAAGGGGGAGAATGTTAGGAAAATAGCTTAGTGCTCACATGTTTGAGCCATATATTTGTAATTTGTTAAATATTATATTGAGTGAGTGTGAATGTCATTGTAATAAAGTGAGTTATTTGGTTGGTAAACCAACTAATGTAGATTTGTTTGTGTGAGGATATGAAGGAGATATCTTAGGGAGAAGTTGAGATGAGAGAGATATTAGGAGAATTCAAATTTATTTTGACTCTTTATTAGGAGCAAAACTATGTATAAATATCCCTCTCCAGTTTGGAGAAAATATCCCAAATGTATTGATTATACCACTTGAATCTCAATTGAATTATATAAGCAGATTATAATCTTTTTGTTTACTTTATTGTGTCTTAGGTTTATCAAATCTGAACCAGAATTAACAATTTTGTTCCACCTTTCAATGAGATACGACTACACTAACTTTTGGAACCTCTTTGTAGGGTCTTGCTCTTTGGCATTTATGATGGACTTAATCTTCTCAATCATTGAGTCGATTCCATCATAAAATTCACCCAAACATGGATAATCCATATCCACAAATTTCAGCATAGTCATGGTGGGCATGGTAAAAACTGAGCAAATACTCTTATGACCCTTCCTTTACGACGGTCCTTGACCTGAATAGTATAGCCCTAGCTTATTATCATAGTTACATGCCGGTTATAGTAAGGTTTTCTACCTTTCCATATCATTAGAGGTTGCATGTGTATATATCTATTACTAGACCTATCACAATTCAGTTTACAACCTTAGATTATTTACTGCATCATGCAATAATGGTCTCTTGCCTACAGCCACTGTCATGTTGCGGTGCTATTATATGTATGTGTAGGTTATAGAATTGTCTTCTACCTTTCACCTATTTATAGGATTGTATATGTAAAGACCCATTTCTAGGCTGAATAAAACAGTTGTTGTCATAATTTTGTTTTCACTGACTTTGTCTTTGTCTCTGAGTAATTTTTACAATGTTCAAGTAAACTTGGATTCCAGGAAAATTCGTCATAACAATCATAGTGACAATTAATAATCAAACCTCATAATATCTCACATGTGAGCAATTAACAATCATCCTGGTCCATGAGGCCTTGAGGGCATGGGATGCATCCCCAAACCCCTGAAACATCTGGGAAGCCCAGAAAGTGGCATTTAGGGAAGGGGATGCGTGCTAGAGGTACAAGGACCACTGGAAATCACCAATTGGCCTAGTAAATTAACAATTACCTCTCAGGTGTTGGGAAAAAATGTTCAAAGTTTTTATAGCAACTGTGGAGCTATTAAATTGTTGATTTTTTAACAAGGCATTGGCAGACAATATATGATAGGTTTATTCACAAATATTCATGTCTCATTCCATTGAATGGATCACTTGGAGAGCATCCCACCCATGTTCATTTTAGGTTTAGATGAATATGGGCATCTTATGGTAATTGCAATATTGGGAAGATGGATAGGGAGTTACGAGTTTCTGACTACCGGTTGAAACTGTAAGTCTGTTACTTTCTATGCAAGCATTATGACATAATCTTGTAAGATTTGGAATAAATTAAAAAATTTAGAATCATTAGTTGCTGTTTTGTTTTGAAATTACTGGTTCCTTTCTTTCTAAATCACTAGTTTTTGTGCCTGCATTTAGTTTGCACTGCTCCATCCATTGTGGCAAACCAAATATGTAAAGTTGCAAGTTATCATTCCGAAAATGGTGGTTCATCATCATATATAAGCTGTATTGGATTGAATTTTCTGGTAGACGTGCCATTAACTCCTTTTTTTTTTAAGTTTGCTAAAGTGAATGCATGCCAGGAATTTTGATATTCTGATTTTGCAAATGAAATTTAGAAAGCAGAGCTTGCCTTTGAATTCTTAATATATATACACTTCAACCTGCATTGACTGTCATACATTTCTAAATTCTATTTAAATTGAAACCTGCTAACATCTTTCTTAATAGAGAGACATTTTTGCATTTCAAAATAGCCCCAGTAGGGGGAGAAATAGCAATCCTTTCTAATAATTTACAATGTTGTCATATGTTTGGGTTCTTATCCAAGGCTAGTTGTGATAAAATGATGACATTTGCTTTGCTTCAGTAGCGACTAGCATTTTTATTTCTTCAGAGGGTATTCTCTTCTCAAGTTCTTGGAACACTGCCTATATTTGGTTAGGTCATGAAGAAGATGTTTGCCTTCCTTTATTGTCAATCATATTATAAACAATAAGATAATTGTTTTGCTAAACGGGCCAAGGAACTGTTTTGCTCATAAATCCCCTGAAAACATACACAGACATCTTTAAATCAAGTGAATGTTATTTCTCCCCACAATCAGGCCAGCAGTGTTTGTTGTCATGCAAGCTGCTTTTGATAATGAAGTCTGATTTGAATGAGATGTTCCTCACTCTGCATCCAGAACGGAATTTGTTTATAAGCTTTTTCTAGTATATTATCGCAGTTCAATCATTAACCTCTCTGATAATTTAACCAATTCTGCAGTTGTTTGTTTCTAATATCCATTCAGGTAAAGACTAATTTTGTACCATATTTTCTGCAGGTTTGGGATGTCTTGAGCAATGAAGAGGTGGTTCAGATTGTATCATCTGCACCTACCCGATCCTTGGCTGCAAGAACACTAGTAGAGTCAGCTGTTCGTGAATGGAGATTTAAGTATCCAACGTCTAAGATGGATGATTGTGCTGTCGTGTGCTTGTATTTAGATACTAAAATGGATGACCAGCTAGGACAGGAGAAGATATCCACTGCTTCAAACGGCATTGATCAGATGGAGCCCTTTGGTGTAGTTGGTAATGAACTGAAAGATACATTTATTGGCCAGAAAAGAGACCAGAGAGAAGAGGAGGGTCCATTGTTGCAGCGCCTTTTTACCCTCCGAACTACTGATGCATCGCAATCTCCCCTCCAATCAATAGTCATATTGGAACCTTCGAAAGAACTAAAAGATGGTTGCGAAGAAAATGTTCTAGAACCTCTTGATGCTATTGATCAGAATTGGTCTGGGCTTGAAGGTGTTACAAGAGTTAATTCACTTGTCCAACTTCCTAGATTTCCTGAAGAGAAGAGCTTGTAGAACAAAATTAGGACATTGTTGTTTGATATTTACACTGCACAGTATATTAGTTTGGGTCATTTCCTTTATTTTTTGTGATTACCTGTAAACCTGTTAAGTGTTAACTTGCTGATAAACTTGCTCCATATGCAAGTTTATAGCCTATCATCAGTTTTGTTTATGGTTTTATGATAACCAACATCATCAATGCCCTGCTGATTCCACGAGGGTACATTGCACTTTGGTAAGTACTGACCTGCCTTTCCTCTGTACATTTTCTTTTGCATATTGGAAGGAAATCATTCATGTTTTTGAAATCTTACCACGGGATACCTCGCTAACCATTTTTCCTTTAATTATAGGAGATATTCCATTGAAATTAAATGTAATTTATTGCTACGCATCAATGAAGGGGGTAATGACATTGTTTCGGGCAATGTAGTGCCAGGACACTGGCTTGGATAGTACTATATATAGAGTAAATGTTACTCAAGGGAAAGTTACCAGCTTTCCCTAGTAGGCCTACAAACAGGGTAGCAGATAACAAGTCCACCAAAAAACATAGAAAAGGTACTTGCACTAAGCTACCATTAGCGACAGCTTTGATTGGTACTACAATCATTTTCAAATGAAGAAATATATATGTTTAGTCCTTAAGCAAACTGACCAAGGTTGAATGTGATCCCAACTTTCCTCTTGAAAGATCGTGTTCAAAATCAAGTTTTGCAGTGTAGAAATTTGTCCATCATAAATGCAGTATGTTCAAGATCACAATCATAAAATAATCACGTCTTAAAGTTCGTAAGTCCAAGACAGAGTCCTGCCACTCATGATTAATAGTATTTTCTGAGGAGTACATAAAAATTGAATTGAGACTTAGTTGGCTGTTAAAATGTTTGTCAAAAAGAGAGATTTTTTTGAAAATGAGAAGCATAAATTCTATAAGAAGGAATTCAGTGTCTAATATGTGGAATGCTCTTTTAGTCAATCCCCAAAAGATTATTGTCGAATTGCGATTTAACATTTAGAATTTAATGTCTTTCCCCATCATGAGGCAGGGAATTGTAGGAGACCAAGTTTTTTTCAATCATGGTGGCTGAAGGAGTGTGCAATGTTTCTTATATATGCAAATATGGAAGATGCATAAAGGGACCCACAGATTGTTACATTTATCAATTACAAGCTTAATAGAGATTTATTGACAAGCATTGTATCAGCATTTAGCTATCTCACTACCTAGGTTAGATTAATATTTTTATAAGCTTATATTGAGCAAAAATTCGTATTATTATTGCTCTTGTTAAAATAGAGGTTCTATAAATATATGAGAAATTCCTTATAAATTTATGAATATATGGATATGTTTAAGTGAGCCTAAGTGAGCAAGCTTCCTAATAAAAGTAATAGTCAGGGATTCACATTCAATTTGTTCCTCTAGGTACAAGTTAAAGCTACAACACTAAGTCTAATACATCATACGTCTCATAAGTGGTACCGACAAATCGTAAGTTTTGAGAGACCCTTTATGATAAGTTTTGATAAATAATCACTTGAGGTTAGGCTAGGCAAATCTAGGGTTAAGTTGGAAGAAGCAACAAGGTAAGTTAAGTCAATTAGTCAATGTTGCAAGAGGGCTAAAAGGACAAAATGAAAAGAAGAGCTATGTTAATAAACAAGAAGGGTTAGGTAAACAAAATGCATGGTTAGATAGGGCAAAACCTTTTGTCGGGTACGTAGTGGTGACAGAATTTGGGGTTTGCCATGCATGGGTGGGAGTCGCTGTTGTAGTGGTGGACCCCCTACTCTTGTGTATATGATTGGAGGATTCAATTAATCCTTGGGATCACATTTAGGTGGGGGAAATCAAGTCGGTGATACACATTGTAGGGGTGATATGTGGTGTGAGCATAGGAACCCCCTTTAGTGTTCAAGTTTTGAGCTCGAAGGATATTTAAGAAGGTGATGTAAGTGTTGAGCCTCGAGTGTTAGTGATTCAAAGTCAAAAAATCACTAGGCTTATAAATAGGAATAAGTGGTCTCATACAAGTAGATAAAGCATGGAGTTTGGCATCTTGAGAAGAGGAAGGGTTAAAGAGATGTCAATCGTGTCAACGTAATACACTTTAATTGATTGGGCATTTCATTTAGGCTTATGCAGTCGTTGGCTTCAAAAGGTGTGAAAGGAAGACCACCTACCTAAAAGAGGGCTTGACACCACAATCGTCATGGCTATGAGTGAAATTTAGATAAGAAACCTCATAACAAACGTAATCCACTACAGGGTCAAGAGGGAAGGAGTTGAGTTGTTTTCCAACATCATGTATGCTACTAGAAGAGGGTGGGTCACTAAAGGATGACTCAATCTTAGGTGTATATAGATATTTTGACTTGGAGGAAGCTGGGATGGGGGAGTGCAAAGGGTGTGTGGGTGGGAGGATAGGGAGTTCAAGAAGGTTTTAAATGGCTACTCTCACTAGTAATCATGTGTGGTTTGGGCTTTGCAATTATTGTTGGTTAGATTGATTCCATAGGTTGGGATCATCTTTATCTGTGCAAACTTTCATACCTTATAAGAATACAATCTAATGGAACGTAGTAAAATGGATCACATAGATGCAATGGATCCAATATTTAACAAGGACAATGTGTAGCTCACATCCTTACCTAAGACAATCCATCAAATGAAAATATCTTAGCCTTTAGGTGGGAGTTTGGGGAAGACAAGAAGGTTTCATATGCCTAGAGTCACTAGGAATCATGTGATATTTGGGCTCTGCAATTATTGGTGGTTACATTGGCTCCATTGGATTGGGATCATCTTTATCCTTGCAAACTTATATGTATGCAATGGATCAAATATTTACCAAAGACAATATGTAGGTCACATCCTTGTCTAAGACATTCCATTGAATGAAGAAGGTCTTAGCCTTTAGGTCCAAGGTAGATAGGAAACTTAATGGTAGAAAGGGGAAGAATCAAATTATAATAATCACCATAGTAATTCTTGTGATGCTCAAATCTTGTTCATTGCAAATCATATTTGTTTGGGAAAGGGATGAGGCACATGTTGAGGGTTGATTCATAATCCACGAGGACTCGTTTGACCCTACTTGTAAGAATAGGGTCATCTACTTGGATTAATTCATTGGTATGCATGTAAGTACAATCAATGTTCATGAAAAACATGTCTCATTGTGGTCGTAAGCAAAGGCAATAGGGTCAACATAAAGTTTGGGTATGAACATTTGCCCTTAGGATCCTATAAGGGCATCCCCATTGCTAGGAGAACACCTAAGAAAGTCAAAAGGGAAATGTTATGATGGAGGTCAACTTATGTATAATAGAAATGGAAAAAGTCCTAAAGGTTGTAGAGCATCTGAAGTTCCCATCTAGCATGTTAATATGAACATTATTGGCTTGCTTATTCCCTTTAGGTTGTGGAGCCAAAAGGATTGTGACTTGGACATGATTACATACCAGATTATTGGTTGTGACAAAACCATCTTTAAAGTTGTCGATTTTTGCTACATGTATAAGAAGTCCTCTAGTGTTATCTCAAGGAGAATCGATAAGAATAGAGGTATGATGCCACCTAATTGAGAAGATAAATGGATGATTAAGCCTCTCAAAAATGACGACAAAAATTGGATAATGTTAGTGTGACTATATTTCTAAAAATTGTTTACAAAAATTAGAAAATGTCTACATGATTAGGCTTTTAGAGCTTATTTGCAAACATATGAAAATGCCACAACTTACAAAACAAAAACATTATTAAAATGCATTGCTCACAAGGGAAAGCAATAAGTCATGAATATATAAGGTGAGAATTGGGTGAAGAGTATGGTAGTTTGGCTAAAAATAAATCAAACATTTAGCAAAAAATAGAGCATGACGGGTCATGTGAACCAAAATAAACATTTGGACAAAACTCATGAGCTGAAATAAACACGAGAAAATAAGAAATTCGCGGAAAAATCAAGCTTTGACCCTTATAAACAAAGGTAGATCCAACCCACAAATTGAAATACAAACATGGAGAGAAAATGTTTTCTATGAAGAAACCATTTAGTTAAAAAATTGACTAGACCATCCCCTCTGCCTTCAAGATTAATGGGACTATTGATCTCGACTTTAAAATCCAACCACTACTTTAAAAATCAATGAGAGCACTAGGAAAAACACATCAACAAAGAATTTAATTGTCAACCTATACAATAAAAAAAATGGAACAAGGCTATATTTTTGCAATAAAGCATTTAGTTGATTGATAAAAATGGAACAAGGCTATATTTTTGCAATAAAGCATTTAGTTGATTGATGTAAATACTTGATAGAATTTTTTACTTCTTAATATAAAGAACATGGAGCAACACTTGTTTGAAAATAAGTAGGAAAAAAAAAAAACGTTAATGAAATATGGGTAAGATCTATGAAAGCAACACAAGATTATTGGTTTCTCCCATAACATTAAATATCTAATGTAAAAGAGAAAATAAACAAATATCTACTTAGAAATATTTTATAAGTTAGAAATTTAATATTTTAAAGGTAGTTGAGATAATATTTAATAGATGTTAAAAGGATTATTTTACATTTAATTTTCTTTTATTTATTTTATTAAATATTATTGTACCATTTTAGAATGATCTATATGAAAAGTTTTAGTTTGCTATTTTTACATATATTTTATTTAAAACATTTGTTATTTAAATTATATACAAATTTTTAAATTTTCCATTACCAATATAAATAACTTGGTTTAAGAGGGACAAAGCAAGCAAAACCATTGTGAAGGAATTCTCATTTCACTAAACGTTTGACCAAACACATGAATCTAAGTGCCCCCTAAAATTGATTGGATATGACAGTCATGGAAAAGGAAAAAGCATACAAAGATTTAAAAATAAACAATAAGAAAATAAAATAAATACAAAGATTTAAAATTAAATAAAATTATATATGTTTATTTTTAAAGCTTGTATATTTGTAGATACTAAATTTGAATTATTTAGTATTTTAGTCTTGTACATTTGACAAGTACTTCTCATAGTTATACCTTTCAGTTTTAAGACATACTTGCTATTGAAAGGTTTGCATCCACTATCTCTTGTGCTTATTGTTTATATCTTACTCTGATCGTATGTTATTGTGATGACCAAATCTTTTGTAATGCTTGAAATGCTTTAACCCTGCTTATTATCATCCTCTGCAAGTTTTGGACATGTACCTAGTTTTTAGCTTCTTTAACACTTGCATACCAATTGGACACCTACGTCGACGTTAGTGTCTTGTGCCAAACAAAGTGTCTAGTGCCCTAAAGTCATCAAATTTGAAAATGAAATGTATCCTAAAGGTCGGCCTAGGTGTTTTAATGCGAGATATTTTCAAAAAAGATTGGTATATATAGAAGATCAATCCTCATTCATTCCTCACCTAGCGTAGACCTAGCAACTCATAAGGCAATCTAAAAAGCATTCAATCAAGCATTCAAGTGAGCAAAACTTCCCTTTTCTTTCCTATTTCATCATAGGGATAACCCATCTACATGTTGATGTACTAAAGGAGCATTCCATGAGTCATATTTTTTGAGGTACAATCTATGCCACTCTATGTGTAGACACTCCTTTTCAGTGACTTTCATGTTAAACGAGCTTACGAGCGATTTCTACCAAATTATGCAAATTAAGCTTAGAAATCAATTGAACATCCTAAATTTATTCACACATTGGATGTAAGTGCCTAGAATTGCATCAAAGCATCCCTATTTTGGGTATTACCTTGTACGCAATGATAACCTCTCGTAGATTCATCTCTAGACAGGGTGTGACCTAACAAATTGACATTTTTAACCAATTAAGAGGGGCACTTAGCCCAATTCTTGAAATGACTAAAATCTCAAGCAAAATTAATTAACCAAGTAAATCAAATTAAATGTTTAAGTGCAAATTCCATGTTGAATTAGTGAATATGTAATTTCAAAAAAAAAAATTCAACAAAATATGAGGTCATGATGATGTCATCATCCTTAAAGTCAAGAATTACAAAATATCAAAATAAATGCTATAAATATCAAAAATGTTGAGTCATGCCTCCATAAATACATAATTGCAGCTGTCATTTATTATATTTGGACTCCTAACATTAACCATAGCCTAAATACACTTGGATTAGAGTTAGTTGAAAACTTATAAATACAAGTGCCATGACCATTCCTAAAGAAGATTTTTGTGTGCACATTTACTATGTAGAATTTGTGAGACAAGCTTTATTGCCAAACATAATCCAAGAGCCAACTTCTAAGTGGACAAGAGGAGGTGCTACCGACAAAGCATCAAGCATCGTCAAAGACCATTTGTCCACCATATCGAGCACAATCAAACTCTCATTCCGACAAGCGATTTGAATCATCAAGGAAGGTAAAGGTGTCATTTTGTCTTGTTGCCTTTTTGTCTTATTTGTTATATTGCTCACCCTAGGTTTTAGGCTTGAAATGTTAGTTTTCATTGATTATTCTGGGTTTGTTTTATGAATAAGAGAAACTAACATTTTTCTCGTAATCCTATGATAAATATTAGCATGCCCGATGGGACCATACACCCCACATACATCTTAGGCGTACTTTAGCACTCTTAAACAATTTTAAAAAGTTTATTAATCGCCTTATTTTCAACTTTTTCTTACTAATTTTGATGTGTTTGTGATTGACTGTGGATTTACAAATTTGTCCTCCACATATTTATAGTTTTGAGGCTCTATTTTGTGAAAAAGTTTTTAGAAACTGCAAAATCATCTTAGAAAATCATGAAATTGCCTCTATTTGGACCTCGCTTTGCATATTTGCAAATTTGGAGATCTAAGTTGTGAAATCATCGACATAAAATGTGAAATCATCCTTCACATTTTTATCTATTATAGTTATTTCCTATGTCAATGAGAATTTGAAGACTAGAATTATGAAATCATAACTATTAATTATGAATTTATTTTTTAATTTTTTGCGTTTTCCTTGTTTTCTTGCCTATTTATTATTTGGGGACACTTAATAGCGAAATCATACAATAGAATCATGAAATTGTTTTTTCTGTTTCAGTATTTTTTCTATAGGTTTGAGATAATTGAGAAATCGTAGAATAAAGTTGTGAAATTATAGACTTGAGTTGTGATATTATAGAGTTGAGAAAACACAGACTTGAGTTACAAAATTGCAAACCTGAGTTGTGAAATCATAGAGTTGAGAAAATGTAGAATTGAGTTGCGAAAACGTAGACCTAAGTTGTAAAATTATAGAACAAAGTTGCGAAATTGTCTTAGAACTGTGAAATCACCACTGTAAGTTTTTTGTGTTTCTATTTCTCTATGTTTTTAAATTACCTATAATTTCACAGTTTACACTTGACTGTGTAACTACGAAATCATTCCAGAGAGCATAATTTTTATGGTTTTCAAGGTAAAATGTAGGTTGCCTTCACTTTTTTGGCCAAATCAAGTTTCTAACAAGTTTTTGTAAGTTTTTCAAGCTAGGAGAAACCATATTACATTCCAAAAAGCATTTTGCCACATTTACAATTAGTGTTTTAAAACTCACCCACATTTGAACTTTCATGTTTCAAAACTTCCTTACACTTTGAAATTGGTGCTTAAAAACTTGATCATTTTCACATTGTTTTGTTTTTGCAAAGTTGGTTCTTATTGCTTAGATAGTTTTTGTTTGGGTATAATCACACGTATGCTCTCCCATTTCATAGGGTGACTCAAAAACATGGTTTTGCCTTGTTCGCTTGAGAGTCATATCCTGAAGAAAAGTTGTGTATAGTCTCTTGTTGTTTCTAAGGACTTGGATGACTTAGAAACAATCGATTTCTTCTTTTATTTATTTTTGACTTGTGAGCGAGAGTTATCACCTCCTCACAAGTTATTTAGGTAGGTGTTGACCTAGGATTTCATCTGCTAGTATGGCACCAACACTATTTATCTGGTGGGGTATACAAATTGGGTCTGCCATTAGATTGGACAATGGTTGAGTAGTTAGCTTGACAAGTCCAACGGATTCCCAAATCATGCAGTGGTCTAGACATCACACTTCATTAAGCGGTACACAACTGAAGTAGTTGTGAAAGGGATAAGACCCTTTCATAACAAGCTAGACAATTTGAATCTAATTGATGGATATTTATATTGTACCCAAGTATTTTTAGGCACTTGTGGACCCTTTAGAAAGTCAATCAAATTTTTTAGATTAATTGACCCCACTTGCCACAAATTATCCCACCAACATTGAATTACTTTGGTTCTCTAAGTTCCATGCCATGTACAAGTGCTTGAGAGATAGAGAGGGGATTAAAAACCTCTACCTACATGCACTCTTTATTTATTAGATTAACAATTATTTCCTTTTAATAACTAGTATATTGGTAAAAGTTTGGCAGATATTATGCACACCTTGTGTCAATTCAGCATAGGAACATGCACTTAGGTGTTTATTCTTATTTACTTGAATTTTGAGTTTAAAGTTATTTTGCGTAAAATTAAACAAAGGTCCAAAACGTCAAAAAAACACATGTTACATACACCATTTACACAAAGAAGTGTTACGCTACCAAAATCACCCAAACTATTTGTCTTCACTAAAGAAGCTCAAAAACCAATTCATGCCGTTTTTTTATGAAATACGTTACACTGTCCAAATTGTTTCAAAATATTCCTTAGTTCAAAACCAAGATCAAAACTAATTTGTGCCTTTGTTTGTAAAAAGTATTGTTATGCTACCTATTTTGGTCTAGATTATTTGAATTTCATTCACGACCAAGTTTTCGAGAGTTAAAAGTTTGGAGTCAAATTCAAACCTAGCATTGTTACACTATTCACATAAGTCTACAACCCTTTTCCATGAGCCAAGTTGCCTTTTCAAACCAAATTCGAAACCCACTTTCAAGTATAGATCTAAACACAATTAGTTTACACTTGAGTCTTGCTTACTACTTCGGCTTGAGTGCTTTAATCTTTGTATTTAATTTGTGTTACTTGAATTGGCTTTCAAATTGGTTTAAGATATTTGCATAGAACAAGTTTAGAGCTTCGTTTTCAGATTATAAGTACCCTTTTTAGACCAAGATCATGTTAGACCTAGTTTCCAAGTTCTTACTTCAACCAGGCATGCCTTTTGTTTCAAACCAATTGCCTTAGACTTAGGTTAATTTCAAATTCATACCTCAATCAAGTTTCATTTCCAAGACTAGTTTTGAGGAATTTTGAAAAATACCTAGTCAATTTCATCTTCGTTCTTAGACCTAGACTTAGTTAGTTTGGCCCTTAGTTTAGTTTAGACCTTTGCCAAGACTAGATTCAATCTTACATTCCAATTTGCATAATCTTAAACTTAGTTTAGATCTTTGCCAAAGACTGAGTTCATGTTTCTATTATAAACCTCTTTTCAAGAGCTAAATGTGATTTTGTGATAGTATTAGACCACAATCAAGTTTTAAAGAATCCTTTTAGGCCAAGTTTCAAATGTTTGTAACACTAGCCGAGCTTTTTATGAAATGCTTAACCATTGATTCAACCATGCCTTGATATACATGTAGTAGAGATATCTATAATCCTTTAGATGAGGACATCATCATGATTTACCCCTTTATTCAAGAGCCTTATGGAGATGGTGCAGCCTATGAGATAGATTTGTACCCCACATATGCTACCCACTATACAAAATAGGGGTAAGACCCATTGACACACTACATTGCCAACACACCTTATCTGGGATAAGAACAAGACCAAATTACCCAATACCTTGATAATGTACCACTAACATGTAACAAATCCAAAAACTACAAACTTATTATGAGACCACACCAACCAATGCTAAATATGATCCCCACTTGTTTGATCACCATCTCTTGGAGCATAGAGACAAAATTCTTGTTAGAGCGGTAGAGACAGGTGATAAGTTCCCATCAAACTTTCCACATGAAATTATACCTAACTTGGTTAGAGCACCTAGTAATGTGCCTCTCATCAAACCATTCAAATAGGCTTCATCTAGCCAAAATTAGGCCCTAGTACCAATGCATAACCAAGAGCTTGCTGTACTCGCAAAAGGAAAAGATCAAATTGTTGACCAATTAAAATAAATACAAAAAGCATATCAAACATATCTTAACCTACCCATAAATCTAAATGCCATGACCATTTCTAATACGTCCCTCATAGAGTTAGATCCCTCAACTAGGGTATAAACTGACTCATCGAGTTATACCAATCCAAATACAAACCCATTTGTTCAAACTACATATGTTGTAGACATGTTTAATGCCCCTATAATTGAGGAAGAATTAATAGCTTCGTCATAAGACCCTTCTCAAAACATGATGGGTAACATGTAAGTATATCTCGATCTGAACCAAACTTAATCGAATGTTCAAAGTAGCAATTCACAATAGGTTCTTCCTATAAACATTGTGAGTAATTCATAGTAGTAGGGGTAGGAACATCTAATTCACAAATGCAACATACGACTACTCCCCCTATACCACCTAATTCTTTAAACACACACTAGAGGAAAAGCAACCAAATGCAGACCAATATTCCACCCTAATAGGTGGTGAACACTATTTCACCCCAACAAGTGGTGACCAACATTACACAATAACAAATACATACTAATGTGACACCGTAATAAGTGGTAAATCCTTCATCACAAATGTTGTATAATCAACAACGTATCCTTGTTAGTCAACAACAACTGTCGACTAGTCAATAACAAGTGCCTAACATTACGTAATGAGGACCCAACATACAATAAGTACCCACTAAGAAATAATTACCCCATACCCAACATGTCCCTCACATAAATAGTAGACCGTTAGCCAATAATGGGTGCCTTTCTTACAACAAGGTTTGATTAGTCAAAAACATGTTACCTCTCAAACCTAATATACATAGTTTGTTACCCAACACCACATGCCTCTATTCAGGCCATAATTCCCTCTAAATCAAAGCTGCACTACCAATACTAGCCCTAATGTGTACCAACAACAAATACCACACTAACAATATAAACCTAACCAATGAATGTGTATTCCTGGTCAGGTGACTAACCAAGTGTACATCCCTCAGTCCTTCATTCCTCCATTCTACTATGGTCATGTAATCTACCTTGGGCCACCAAACCACAACCACAATTAGTCATACCATCTAGCTTTCTAGCCCAAGAGATGCAATAAATGAAGGATGCAATTACAACTATTCAAACTAGAAATCAGACGAAGAAGTTTAAATTAAACGAGATATGCTCATACCACTTGAACATAAACTATCTTAAGATACCATTTCCTTGGGGTTTTGATCCACCAAACTTTAACAAATATAAAGGCAAAGGTGACCCGAAGGAACATCTAGAGGAATTCTATGTTACTTTCCAGCGGGTGGCCTTTAGAGATGTCTACATGCTTCTTTTTCCTCACACTCTAGTGGGACAAGCCTTGGAGTGGATACTCCAACTTTTAAAGAGCTCTATGCCAAAATTTTATGACCTCTCAGATAAATTTGTGAAACACTTCTCTTATAATCTCAAGCATGAGATTACTATATGGTGGATTTAGGCCAAGCACAAAAAATACTTGGTGAGATTTTATTGAGCTATTTAAAATGGAGGGAACTTTCTAATTGTTTCATGCATAATCTTCTAGATAAATAGCTGGCCACGATGTTTATCTGTAATATACAAAGTGATATATCTTATCACCTAGAAATTTAGTGTGATCACACTTTTGAGGAGATTATTGACAAAGGCCTACAAATTTAGAAATACATTATCAATAAAGGGTTAATCAAATTGTACACTCTTAACCAGAGCCAAAATTAATACCAAGACCCAAACTAGATCTAAAATTAGTACCAAGGCCAAAACCAGAATCAAAACCCAATTCAAATACAACTTTCTATGTCAACCCAAGCTAATACTTCTAAGAAGCCCAAGGTTTACAACTACAATGAGAACATTGTGGGCAATGGAGTCACTAAATCATTCCATGTCTAAATAGTGCAAACACCATCTACTTAACCAACTCCACATATGTAGTTTATTCCATAAATGTAGGCACTCCTGCCTCTTCTGCAAATGCTTCAACTAAGAACAAGAACACTGGTAAAGAGAATTTTTAGTGACCTAACAGAGACCATTGAATCCGTGTTCTAAAAACTAGATAATGCCAATTTGATTAGTTGGCCCATTCCTAAACCATTCCCTAAGGTTGTTTCCCTGACTGGTATAATGATCACAAGTTTTGTGACTATCACCGAGTCAAAGGACATTCCGTATGTTGGTGTGTGCAATTAAGACATCTCCTTCATAACATGCTAGAAAATGGATAAATTGTGTTGGATAATAGGGCTCCTACTTCTAATCAAAATTTGGGTATTTATAAAAACCATTTTCTACAACATAATGCCAATAATCAGATTCAACAACATAGATCATCACCACCACAACAACAATGATGATGATGACAACCATGAAAACAACAACCATAAAATGGATGTAACCAAAGTCGGAAGCAAACTAACCAAGGGGCCTATCATGCTATTGCATATGACCACAACAAGGTTGGACACATCATTGGCAGTCATATAACCACCATTACCATCAACCTAAGACCAATAACCATTAGATAGCGACTAGTATCAAATAATGCCCAACCACCTCTTTATGGCAGTAATCCTCATATGGTTTGTATGGGTAGCCAAGCCCAATCATACCCAAGAGTTACCATCTTAGGACCCTCTTCTAATTATAATGGTCTATTAACCAATCTAGATTTCACAATCATAACTTGAAGAACTAAAGTTACCATTTTAGGACTGCAACCTCCTCTATCCATGAGCCTATCCAAGCACCCATGCCAATAAAAAATAAGCCAATTACCTATGACAAAGATAAAACACATGATATTATGGATCAATTGTAAAATATACCCACTCAAATATTTATTTTAGAATTATTGCATTCCTCTACTATCCATAAGAACATCTTTATAGAATTCTTGAGCCAATCCCAAGTGCCAAATGACATTACACCAGATAAAGTCTAATCTTTGGTAAGACACTTGGTTCCTAGCCAACAATTGACTTTAGACCAAAGTGACATGTCATCCCTTGGCCCTCTTCACAATAACTCATTATAAATCAAAGTTGTCATAGTTTTGGCACAAGGTTAAACATGTCCTCATAGACAAAGGATCATGCCTCAATATTGTGTCTCTAAAGTTAGTTAAGCATCTTGGGTACATAGAAATTGACCTTTATCAAGATACCATTACCATCAAGGCCTATGATAATGAGGAAAGGCAATCATAGGGAATAATTTCTTTGTCAGTTGTCGTTGGACCCTTGACTCATGAAACACTTTGCCATGTTTTCGATCTTGATTTATCATATAACTTGCTTCTGGGCTAATTATGGATACATGAAATTCATGCCATACCTTCCACATTACACCAATGCATCAAGTCCACCCATTCGGGGATGGAGGTGACTGTTTGTGTAGATTTACACCCATATCAGTTCTATAAGCATTTAGAAACTGAGTATAAGAGCTACAATTACCATTTTAGCCTAGGCTCAACACTAAAGAGGGATATTTATGTACTTGTTTAATTTTTAGATTTTAATTATATCAACCCATATAACCTTCCTCTACTTCCTCTACACCCCCTCCTGAGATATCCAATCATTTTATCATCTCTGATAAAGGCCTAGGTGAATACCTCATGTACAATGTATTTCACATAGACACATTTCCACATGCCCCTAAATCCTATGGAAGACCCAAATCCAAGGCCATTCATATAAAATGACAACATAAAAAAAGTTTAATTCCCAAATCCAAAGCTAAATGCATGTTATTTTCACATTGGCCACTAGCCAAGAACAAGACCCACTTGCTGAAGATGAATCCTAGATTTATAATGATGACTTGGTTGATTATTACCAAATCAAAAAGTATCCCATCCCTAATCAAATAATGGATAATCAAGCTTATGAAGGTAGAGGCTTGGGTGAAAGTTATCAAAGTAATCTTGATCCCATATCCATGACCAAACATAAAGGAACTTATGGTATTAGATTTAAATCAATAGGGGTGACCCTACATATCTTAGCTATGTTCCTACACCAATGACTAGTGACAATGATGTCGATAGAGATGTAGGGTCTGATTACAATGTATATAAGGACTTAATCAACACCAACCTATTTAAGCCTCATACCATATGTACCATTACACATATTTTTCATCATTCTCCACTTTTACTTCATCATCCATAACTCATCGACTAGGACCAACAAGAATCCATAATATCACTAAATGAGTTCAAAAATGATGAGGCCATTTGTGACTTTCTAGGCCTAAGAGACCACATTCCTCTTGAAGATCATAAGCAAGGTTTATCTATCACATTGGATCCTACTACCTATTTCAAAGAGCAGGTGAACTTCCTTTGCCAAAAATAAAAACAAAATCAAACATTGAGGTCTTAAAGTGAAAACCTCTTTGAGGTGATTTTGGACTAGGGAAATAGTAAATAAAAAGGCCATTCTCTTGGTGAAAACCCATTCCAAGCATCATTAGATGAGGATGTTTGTCCCTCCTCAAATGAAGTTCAGGATGCCACTAATACCATAATCATATTTGGGTCAAATATCAATGAAGAAGAACAATGGGCCTTTGAATATATTATCCAAGAATGTCCAAAAGTATTTATTACATGGCCCTTTCCAGCATTTAGTGATTCTAATTCATTCTATATGGGTGAATTTGATGAGTTAGTCTAGCCAGAGGACTTTGATATTGCCAACCAATTTACTTCTTTGTCGACTCTCTTAGAAGATAGTTATACACTCTTTGTGGAGGATAATTTTGAGGTTAACATTGGAACACTAACCGATTCAAAATGGATAAAGCCAGGGGCATCCCTCACTAAGGAATGTGAAGTCCTTACTTCTCTCTTGAGGGATTTCATTGATATATTTGCATGGGCCTATTCTAATATGTCATGCTTGGACTCTTCATTGGTTATACATCATCTTGTTGTACATCCTAATGCCAAACCAATCAATAAAAAGCCAAGGAAAATGCATCCTCAAATTATCATATTAATCAAGAAATAACTAGAAAAACTCCTAGAGGTGGGATGCATTTGTCCCATTGACTATTTGGAGTGGATCTCCAACATTGTGCCAGTTACTAAGAAGCTAGAGGGTTTCAGACTATGTACTGATTTCTATGATATCAATAACCCTGCCCAAAAGATGACTTTCCTCTGCCAAATATTGACATGATTGTCAAATATACATTAGGGTATGAGATGCTTTCTCTCATGGATGGTTTTTCAGGATACAATCATATCAATATCATGTTAGAATATTAACATAAGACAACATTCACCATTCCTTAGGGGATGTTTTGTTACTAGGTCATGCCTTTTGGCCTTAAGAATGTTGGTGCCACATGCTAGCATGCAATTATTATTATTTTTCATGACATGATGCATGGTATTGTTGAAGATTATGTTGATGATATCCTTCAAAAATTTAATACTAGAGCAGGCCATCCAAAGGTATTGTATAAAATATTTGAGCGCTTTTATGAATATAAAGTAAGGCTTAACCTTGAAAAGTGTGTCTTTGTCATCACTTTAGGAAAATTTATAGGCTTCATTATCTCTCACAGGGGCATTGAAGTTGATCCAACCAAGGTTAAGGCCATTACCAATATGCCACTTCCATCTACTTTGAAGTAGCTCCATAGTTTGTAGGGCAAGATACAGTCTATTAGACACTTTATTTCTCAACTAACTGATAAATGCCATCCATTTACCCATTTACCTAAGAAAAGCACAAATTTTTCATGGAATACCAATTTTCAGAAGGCCTTTGAACATTTGAAAGAATACTTGGCCAATCCACCTATTCTATTACCACCTATGCCAAAAAATTTGTTACTATTCTACCTATCTACAACTAAAAATGCCTAGAGGAAATTTTGGCCCAACATGATGAGCAAGGAAAAGAACATGTCGTATACTACATGAGTCATACATTGGTCTCATATGAACACAATTATATGTCGATAGAAAAAACTTGTTTATCTATGATCTTCATAGCTCAAAAGTTACACCACTATATACTTAACAATAAGACCATCGTCATAGCCAAAGAAGATCTACTCAAGTATTTACTTTCAAAAAAAAATTTACAAGGATGCATGGTGAAATGGATCATGCTTCTAAGTGAGTTTGAGATTGAATGTGTCAACCAAAAGGCCATAAAGGGATAGGTAATTACATACCAACTTGTCAAATCACCCATTTTTGACACTCAACCACTCATCTTTGGGTTTCCATATGAGTCCATCATTACTGTAGCAAAAGCACCTCATGAAGAGCAACAATGAAAACTTTATTTTGATGGTTCCTTCACATCTCATAGATCGATGAGGGGATTTTTATTTATCACACTTCAATGGGATATCAATCCCAAGTCCTTTTGTATTGGATTTCCTCATACCAATAACATTTTTGAATATGAAGCATTCATTATAGGGCTTTGTTTAGGGGTACAATGGAATATATAATATTTATTAGTTTATGTAGATTTTCAACTTATCATCAATTAGGTTATAGACCAATTTCAGATTAAAGATGGGAAACTTATGCCACATAAAGCCATGGTGGACACCCTCAAACAAAAAACCGCTCATCTTTAGTTTGAAAAAATACCTTGGGTCAATAAAAAAATAATAGATGCCATGGCCATGATTGGATCTATGATCCAAATTACAAAAAGGCCAAAGATTATTAGTTCCTTGTTGAACATATTCTTTCACCAACGCACAAACCTTTGATTGTCGAGATGATTTATGATATTATTGGTACCTGATATATAATTATCTTCATGACCAAGTCATTCCAACTAACTTGTCTCATAAAAGACAAACAACCTTCACACACCAAGCCTCTTTTTATACCTTACTTGGACCTATATTCTATAGTAAAATATTTTATGAAAATTTTCTTGGTTGTTTTAGATTAAGGTAAAAACAGGTTTTGAAGGGGCCTCGAAACCCTATACAGATCAAGAAAGATACAATGTTACAAACTGCCAATGAAGGCAAACCTACTAAAAAATAGTAACAAAACCAGGTTTTAGAAGGACCTGAAACCTCAACAAAACCAGGTTTAACAACTTGAAACCATGCTAAAAAAATATTACAGTAGTAACCAGCATAAACCGTGACAAAAGAACCCCATAAAACCATTGGATTCTCTGTCACCAAGAAAGAAGAAGACACCGTCAGATCCAACAATAGTGATGGCCATACCCAGGATCGATCCCTCAACCCTTAAAAAACATGCAACCCAAACCCCTGGTCCCGTCGCCACCACCGCCCAACCCATCCACCCTAAAGTCTGAAAAGATCACCCCCTACACCGAGAGGAAATGCCATCATGGCAATCTAAATATCTCCAGAAAAAACATCGATCCAGTCAGAATAGGGTAATGGTCAGCATGATGGCCACAAAACAAAAGACCGAGGAAAAATACAGATCCACGCTATTTTCAAGAGCAGGGCTCCTCCACAGAAAAGGATATCTCCATTTACCCCAAGCAAGGCGTCGCATCTCATAAACAAACCATAGAGGAAACAAAGTTTCCCCCATCCAAAAACTATTTTCTTCGAAACCCAGTTCGTGGTGGCTGTCTAACTCAGATTAGAAAACCAGTCCAAGTTCCATCCACTAAACAGAGATCCAAAGCAAAATAATTAAAAAACCGTGCAATAAGGGTAACACTTTTCTGCGCCGTGCTAAACACCCAGGCTCCCTCCTCAGGGATCTGGTCTCCAAAGCTCGAGAGGCAGCCGCGGCGGTTAGGGCTTCAGCACAGCCATCTCCATGGCCGCACTCCCTCTTCCCTCTTCCCACCCGTGGCCATTTTCTTGGATGTTTAACCTTGATAGAATCTGAAGAGTTTTTTGGGGGCCACACTAGTGGGGTAATCCTTATGAAAAACTATTGTATACTGGTTATTATTGGATAACTATGGAATATGATGCCCCTGCTTATGTTAAAAGGTGTAAATAAGGTCAAAATCATGATAATTTGATACAATCTCTAGCTCAAACACTTAAACCACTGACCACACCATGGACATTTTCAATGTGGGGACTTGACCTCATAGGAAATATTAACCCTACCTCCTCAAATGGCTATAAACACATCCTTACTACCATAGATTACTTCACTAAATGGGTGGAAGTGATTCCCCTAACTTACATGATAGGAAAACAAATATCCAAATTCATTTTCAATCACCTCATCTACCACTATGGTATCCCCTCCAACATTATATCTGATAATGGTAGTTTATTCCAAGAGCAAGGATGTTAAAGCTGTTTGTGATGAATATAACATTACTCAAAAAATTTCCACTCCATATTACCTGTAAAATAATGGCCAAGTAGAGGCATCTAAAAAATCCATTGTCAATATCCTAAGGAAGATCATCAATGATGTTGGCCATAATTGGCATATGCAACTTTTCTATGCCCTCTAGGCTTATTGAACCAATTTTTGCACTCCAACATGAGCCACACCCTATTCCCTAGTTTATGGTATTGAGGCCATTATTCCTTTCGAGGTCAAGTTGCCTTATCTATGAATTTCACTAAAGCATATCCTTGATGATGAGGATTATAGAGTAGCTCACTTCTAGGAGCTAGAATTACTAGATGAAAAATACATGACAACCTTGAATAGCCTTTAATCATACCAAAACCAACTATGTGGTCAATACAATAGGTGCATCTATCATAGAGAATTTGAGCTTGGTGATCTTGTACTTAAAGAAAACCAAAAGAAGATCAATATTAAACATAAGAAAAATGACAAGTTTAATCCTAATTGGGTAGGACCCTATATCATTACCACTAGATATGGGTCAATGGCATATAGGTTGGCTATGACAGAAGGAGATGAACTTGATGAACTAATGAACATAATACATCTTAAGTGATTTTTCACTTGAGTGACTTGAAGTATTTTCTATGAGAATCGATTACTTTATGTCATGACCATTCACTTCAATACTATACCTACCATATGCCTTTCTTGCCATACCTTTTCCATTTTTCTATCATGCCTTTCTAGTTCTAATCTCCCATCCCTCTTTTGACCTTGGTTATGATCTATTGGTACTTCATACAACTTCAGTCATTGGGTTTAGATGTAATTTTAGCAGATGACTCAAACTTGGGACTATCCAAGGCATTCTTTGAAGTGGTCATCTCTTCAGGCATTACAATAGTGGGCTTGGAAATTACATCCTTCACTTTTCATAGTTATGTACCATTATACATTTCCTTACCATTATACCATCATGCCATTTTCATATCCAAAAGCTTGCTGCTACTTAGTTAGATTGTCTTGCTGTATTGTAAACTATAGTGGCTTGAGGTCCATTTAGACTATGTAGGTAATGCTTAGTGTTTTCTAAGGTCAGATCATCCACCCTTATTCCCACGATCTCACCATTTTATGAGCAACCTAATTCTCACTCACCATTTTATGAGTAACCTAAGCCATGCTCTCACTATTTTATGAATAATCTAAGCCACACTCACTATCTTACAAGCACCCTAAGCCATGCTCTCAATGTTTTACGAGTTAAACCATGTTGTATATAATAATCTTCCATTGAGTTGAGATGCCTAAAAAAGGCCCAAAAACATGTAACTATGATAGAAAAATCCTGAACAAGTCTCCAACATTAGGCCATTTAGATTGCATCCATGCTACTTAGGATGTGCATCTCCTAGTCAATAGGTATAATTGAAGCTTTCACATGGGTCATATCATGACCATTTCCATTTTCCTGTTTCATTTTCTGATTATATCCCACCCATTTTTGGGATAACTACACTAGCTTAAGGTCTATACAAACTATGTAGGTAGTGCTTGGATGTATGGGGCATCCTAGGTCATCTCGGTCAGTCTCAATAAGTGAGTTCATTCATCATTTTCATTAACCATTCCTTCTTATAGGTTTGTTTCTAAATGCTCTCACCATTTTACAAGTCATATTATTTTACACTGTCACTATTTTAGGAGCTTATTCTTGTTCTAAGCATTAGATGTCATCAACACTATGAATTAATAACTTATTTCATTTGTGAACACTTACCTTTTATCTTTCAATTTGGTTTTAGTCTAAACCATGCTCTCATAGTTCCAAAAAATTTTATGCTTGACTTTCTCACAATCGTGAGCACCAACCCCCTTTTGCTTCATACTCTCACTATTTTTTGAGCCCATTCCTATTTTCCTCTATAACCAATCTCTTTTACTTGTCATCTATTTTCTTCTCTTCCCAAATCTTGGGAGAACTACATTTAACTTAAAGTCCATGTTAGATTTGTGTCCATGGGATTATATAGGTAACATGTAATCACCTAGTGCATTTGGAGTCAACTCATCCACCCCTTCCTTATTCTTCTAATTACCCCTTCTCATGTCATCATACCTGTGTCATTATTCCCTATGACCTAGGGTCAACCTTTTTCCAAGCATAAAACTTCTATTACACATGCACAAACAATGTTGGTACGTAGTTTTGGTTCATTGCTTTTCTATATTTTATTTATTTATTGCATTTTTGTTTTAGGCTAGTTTGTTTATTACATTTTGTTGTTTTCTCATTTTGAGTGTGTTATGTATAAGGAGAATTAGTTTACACTTAGAGTCTTTCTTACTAGTTGGGCTTGATTTGTTTATTTTTTAAATTTAAATTGTGTTTTTGTGTCTCCCTTCCCCTTAGTTATCGTAGGTTTATTAAATTATGTTTACACTTAAGTCTTGATTGATTATATCACATTATCATTACACTTGGGATTTGATTGATCATATATCATGACTAAGTTAATTATTTTTACATTTAAATTAAGTTTTTCCATGTATATGACACACATTGCTATTATGGTTTGTTTATAAGTATGATACATAATGTCACATGTTACAATAAGAATTAGGCCAAATGATCTATCAAGCGATGGTGCTAGCAGTATCTCCTCTTGTTCCCAACATACTTACCAAACACTACCCAAACAAATAGTAACTAAATCACTAGTGAATAATAATCACTACTCATTAGGACATGCATCTCTATACTATTAGGTAACCCAAATATATACCATTACCCTGTACTAGATCATTTTTAATCAATATTATGGTTTTATTGTGTGTACTTGCTTTGCCAGTTTTCCATAAATGGGACAATTATTTTGACCAATCACTGATCATAACCACCCTATTGGGACAAAACTGATTGTATCATGCTTACATCCACCCATCTGGGGCAGTTTCACTGTGCTAATGTTTAAGTCTAGTTTGATGGGGAAAAATCATTATTTATACCTTTTTTACCACTAGACCGTGTCATATCCTCTGTTTAAGTTCCCATTCAATGACACTATTTGTTGCTTGCTCTCTTGAGGGGACATCTAGGGCTCATCAACTACCCTCTGGGACATTAGCTTGTGACTGTTGGCTCATAACAACCTATGGATGTCAACATGTCACTTTTCAAACATTAAAATTTAAACATAATAAATTTTTATTTCTTTAAGAAGATGTTATTGTGCCTGTGTCTTGAAACACCTATTAAAAAGGGAAAATATAGTCTCTCCTTTTCGATCACTTTTGTGTCTAAATGAAGTTCAAACTAATTTCTACCAAACTATGTGAATTAAGCCTAGAAATCACTTGAACATCCCAAATTCATTTGTACATTAAATGTAAGTGCCCAAAATTACATCAAAGCATCCCTATTTGGGGTATGACCCTGTACACAATGATAACCTTTTGCAGATTCATCCCTATCTAGGTTGTGACCTAGAAAACTAACATGACCAATTAAGTGGGGCATTTAACCCAATTCTTGAAATAACAAGTAGAAGTAATTAACCAAGAAAATCAAATTAAATGCTTAAGTGAAAATTACATTTGAATTAGTGAATATGTAATTTCTAAAAAGGATTTTTCAACAAAATATGAGGTTATGATGATGTCATCATCTTCAAAGTCAATAATTGTAAAATATCAACATAAATGCCATTAAAATTAAAAATACTGAGCCATGCCCCTATAAATGCATAATTAAAGCTATCGTGTATTGAATTTGGGATCCTAACACTAACCTTAGTCTAAATACACTTGGGTTAGAGTTATTTGAAAACCTGTAAATACAAGTACCATGACATTCGTAAAGAAGGTTTTTTTGTGTACATTTACTATACAAAATTTGTGAAACAAGTTTCATTGTCAAACGCAAGCCAAAAGCCAAATTTTAAGGGGACAAGAGGAGGTGCTACCCAAAAGCATCAAGCATCATCAAATACCATTTATCCACCATACAGAGCACAAGCCAACTCTCATGCCGACAAGTGATTTGAATCATCAAGGAAGGTAAAAGTGTGTCATTTTATCTTCTTATTGCCTTTTTATCTTTTTTTTTTAATATTGTTCACCCTAGGTCTTAGGCTTGGAATGTTAGATTTCATTAATTGTTTTGAGTTTATTTCACTGACAATAGAAAATAACATCATCCTCATAGTCTTATGATGCACTATGTACTTGCTTATCACATGTTGCATCATTATGTACACACAAGCCAACACATAGGGGAGAAACACATAAGTTTGAGGCCCTCTTCATAGTATTGGCTATGTAGAAAATGCTCATTAATAGAGGGGTCCTTGGGATAGATCAACACCATGTTCCCACTAACCTATTTTTCTTAGTCATTCTAAGGATGAGGAAGCTAGAGTTTTGATCATTTGACAAAAAATGACAACCTATGCATGAGATTTGAACACATCAGAGTAAAGGCGATAAAAAATATAGAAGGTTCTAGGTGGTCGCACTTAGATCTAATAAATATTTCATACTAAACACCTACATTCAAATCAGACAATAATATCAATGCAACTATCTAGATTTGACAAAAGCATTTGAGGTTACAAAATGCAAATTTATATAATTTGATGATTGATATAGATTCTAGATCTAGCCTACTTATATCTAATTCCATATTAGATATGTACATGAATAGTAAACCAATGAAGTACTCTTGTTTTTAATTCATTGCAATATCAATCAATAATTGTAGTTTCTTTTTTAGCATATCTCAACATTTAAATTCAAGATATTTTTTAATCTAAGTTTGGAAATTAATTACCCTACTATAGATCTGTTTATCACCCTTCTACTCATTTATTTCTATATTCTTAATGCTATACTATATTGACCTATCTCAATTTTAGGTTAAACATTTGGTGAACCTGACATGTGTGTCTTTGTATACAAACCCTAATTAGGCTTAGGGTTTTCTATTTTTTTATGACTATAATTTGTTTCAAATTTTGATTTTTCATTTATAAGCAATGGAAAATGTTAACCAAAAAATTCATTTTCAAATAGAAGATAAAGAAACATTAGTTACTCATATTAATAACAACATGATCTTAATAAATGCATTTTTATATATTACAAGTGATGAAATTAGTAAGCATGTTAAAGCTAATGTTTCCTCACCTAGTGATGGTGAATCCTTAAGTGGTACTTTAAATGATTCTATACCAATAATGCTCCCCTTTGGCACCTTAATGATTTATAATTCTAATGGGGGCATGGCTACACCATTATTCCTCGACACAAATCCTACTATTGCTACATATTACATGGGAAACATTAATAATTCAAACCAATTACAAGTTTCAATGCATATATCCACTCAAACTATGGGTACACGTCCTTTAGTGACGTCTCAAACTTCAAACCTTAAATACCAAGAGGTGCAATCTCTTCTCCTCCAAACTATAAAACTTTTGAAAACTAAGGTTAAAAATATTGAACAAAATTATATGAAATCACCTTATGCTGTTGATTCACTAGAGGTGTTACATAACCCTCTTACACTTGTGATATCTTTACACCTCTTGCCAATTGGGTTTCTTGCATCTAAGTTCACATTTTATGATGATAAGGGAGATCTTGAATAACATATTTGATTTTTCTATGAGACATGCCTTGATTATGCCTCTAATGATAAAATTTGGACTAAACTATTTCCAATGATCCTCCATAACTCTACTCTAACATGGTTCTATGATTTACCAATCTAATCACTAAACACATTCAAAAATCTTACAGATTAATTTTTGACACAATTTTCTATCAATATTATTGAAAAAGTTTCTTATACCCAAATTGAAAAAAAATAAACAAGGAACTAATGAACCTATAAATGAATGTCTTAAGGTATAAAATAATGTTGGCTAAAATGACCAATCTAATGGTAGATAAAGAGCTTCAAGACATCTTCAAACAAAGTTTGTTTGCCCCATTACATGAGTCCATTATTTTAAAAAATTTCAAATCTTTCGATGGCTTATGCCATATTGTTTGCTATCATGAAATGAAACTTATCTCATTTAAAAAACTTAATTATGTAACAAACACATCAAATACACAAATATCAAGTTTACTATCAAACCAAGTTATAAGGCAAAATCCATAGAACCTTAAAAAAATAGCTACCATAGTTAATGTGGTGTCATAACCACCTAATTGGATTGTCCTATCCAATGCATCAAGGAAATAATTTACATGTTTACCTGAGACTCTAGCTTTGTTACTTATGAATCTTGTGGAGTGTCACCTCATATCTCTCCCTCATCTTATAGAGGTTGATATGCATCGAAATCTACCCAAAAGATATGATTATAATGCTTATTATGACTATCACCAAAGCCCAGGGCATTGTAAAAACTAATGTTTTACCTTGAAGCATAAGATCCAAGACCTTATTGATGACCAAAAGATTACATTTGATGATCTTCCAAAGGAATCAAGTTCACAACTCGATGATCACTAGAAAAATAAAATATTTAACAAATATTTGTAAGACCATTCTAAAATAAAACCAAAAGTATAAATGAAATATAATGCACATCCTCATCCATCATATTATGGGCACTCATTAGATGGGTTATTAGTACTTATACACGATGTATACCTCCCATGATTCATAAACCTTGTATTACTTTTGATGATAATGAGATTATGGATGATAATTTAGATCTTCATTCATTATTCATTTGAGCATACCTTGATCAATAAGCTATACATAATGTTATCATTGATAATGGTGTAAATGAGAATGTTTGCTCCATGACATTACTTATGCACTTGGTTATACACATGATGATTTATATCCATTGAATAAATCAATTATGTAATTGGATGGAACCTCACAACTAGTCTCGATGAGACTAAATTACTATTATAGATTAGACCAACATATGTGGTTATTATATGCATGTAAATTAGCTCACACTAATAAGTGCATTCGTATCCCTAAGATTTGGTTGAGGTAATTAATGTAATGAAAGGGCTATGGGATTGGCTGGTTGTTGAGTAGAATGGAATTCAGTATATGTGGTGGTAATGGGTTCTCTTGATGGTGTGATCTAGGAATTTGACTCAAGAGAGGATGGTTAGTATGGTGTTAGTTTCAAAATGAAAACAAAATGAAATAAACACACTAATAGCATAACATCTATATTCCTAGACACTAGGGAGAGCTTAGTTAACAAAAACAAATGATAAATACAACTAAAAAGTAAGGAATAAAACATAATAATTCTTTCACCTTCCTTGGATGCTCCAAATGCCTTTGTAGTAGTGGCTTGCTCGGCTTGTGCTCATGAAGTCTTTGGAAATGGAATCTTGGCTACCTCTATCTCTCCTTGGCACCTTTGGCTTGTGGCTTGGATTGGCTTGGAATCAATTTGGCATGATAACACTAGTTGCAATGGATTTTTGAAGATATTTGTGCATTATAAATTTACATCAAATAGATTTTAGAACTATTTGAGAATTATAAATTTGCATAATCAAGACTTAAAAATGATGTTGTGAGGCCTCCTATTTATAGATTTTTACTAATATCTAGAATCAACCTGAACTATCTATCTTAAGATTGAGATGTGTGGTTGAGGATTAATTTAATTTTTAGAATTAAGTTTGTAATTATCCTCATCATGACATTAGAATAAGAGGCAATTAAGAGGCATGGAGGGCATTATGGAAGGCATTGATGAGGCATGGAGGGTATGAAGCCTGATTTTTATGGCATTTATGGCCTAGGGATGTCTTCCCAAGAAATGAGGTCACCTAATGATGTAGATATTCAATACTCATTTCCAAAAATAAGTATTTAAAAATTTTTCATGGATTTTTTGATTAGGTCTTGATTTGGGTTAATTAGCTCTTAAGCATAATTAAGAACTTTGTACACAAATTACTCAAATTGATCATAATGCCTTGTTATTGGTCCAAAATTTGACTAGATTAGAATTAAAAAGTGATGTCGAATGTGTTGGATATATTATACCATTTAAGATTTTACTAATAATAAATAATAAAGGCACACATCTCGTGCAAAATATTTGATAGGAAAGAGCAATCTAGAGTACCTAGGTGAAAAATTTGCATTTTGACTCATAATGATCTGATCAAAGTTAGCTTGCCCATAAATTGCATTGCCCCATTTAAGGATACCCTAGCCAAAATCAACATTTTAATATTTTAGTTTCACATCATTTAACATGTTTTAGTGTTTTTAGGCCAAATTGTGCATTTTAGATGGAAATTAGCCAAAAGCTTGGTTATAGGTTATCAGTGGCTAGATTTAGGTGTCTATAGTTTACTCCTATTTGGGAAGGCTTTATAATCTATAAGAATAGTGGAATATTATTAAATAATGAAAAGGTCCTATATGCTTACCACTGTAATGATGATAAACTAACTATATGATGCCCCCTTGAGAGAATAGTTGGCATAAGCAGGTTGATAAACGGTCCCTTGAAAAGAAAGAAGCAAAATGAGGGGACCAAAGAAAGAAAATATGATGGGGGAAAACACAATGATATTGAAAAAGTAGTCAAAATCATTGAGAATGCAAGTGGGATGGTGTACCATAGTTTTTCCAAAGGTGGTTATAAGCATTGTACCCCAATAGTGACAACGTTGTATGATAACACAATGATTTGCCTAAAGGTAGTTATAATCATTGAGAAGATGGAGCTACCCTAATTAGGATAGACAAAAAAGATAACAACATGCCCTTGTATGGATAGAAAAAGTAAAATAGTGACAACACAATGATTTACCAAAAGGCAGTTATAATCATTGAGAAATGTAGGTGGGATGATGTGCAATGATTTTCACATAGGTGGTTATAATCATTGGACCCTGATTATGGTAAACATGATAAACTTGGTTCAAGATGATGATAACTTAACATAGAGGGTAATGATGAATTGGAACAACCTATTAGTAGGGAGATGCTTTTCTGAACTAATAAAGGTTGAAATTCTTTCGTGGTTAATTACTCTATTTGGGATATGATTAGGATTGAATCCGGATGTCAGTGCCAAATAGATGTCACTATTGCTAAATATAATTCTTAAAGCTGAGGTTTATTGTAGAACATGTCATTAGGTATCATGATATAATATCACAAGGATTTTATTGAAATATGCATGAGGAATAACTCTCATAATCCAATACTCAATAAAAAATAATGCACCAATGATAGAAATCATGATGACAATGTAAACATATGAATATGGATGGATTCGAGTATAAGTGTGGGTAAGGAATCATCCAATGAACACACACAAACTAAATCAAGGCAATAGTGTTGAAAGCAAACAAACATATAGATAAACAAACAAAATAAGCATAAAAGAACAAACAAATAATGCAATAGAAACCCTATGAACATTGCCCCTAGAAAATAGGTGACAACTTAACAAATGAACAAAATAGGGGAATATAAGAAAAGGAAGGGGGTGTTTAAGCTATTTTCATATGCACTAGGCAAGTGGATGTTGCCTACATAGTTCCATGGATGTAATATCTAATAAAAAACTTTAGGCCAAATGTAGTTCTCCTAGGGAATGGGAAGAATGTGATAACTGAGGAAAATAAATAGAATGGATGTGATAAAAGAATAGGAATGGAAGAGAAAAGGCCAAAAAAAGATGGGGAAACTAAATGACAAGTGATTTTCTTGTAACTTAGTAAGGGTTCCCAAAATTCCTAAGGCAAAGAAGTGGTCAATGTTTTTGTTATTTTCTAATGATTTTTAAGATGTTTTTGAAATTGTTTTGGAGTATCTCAACTCGATCAAGAATGATGAGATACTAAATGGTTCAAGCTCAAAAAATGGTGATATCATTTAAACTAAGGTTTCTCATAAAATAGTGAGAGCATGGCTTAGGGTGACTGAGCTGACCTCAATAAGTATTAAGCACTACCTACATAGTCCCAAAGTAGGACCTCAAGTCACTATAGTTCCACCCTTACAACAAAGGAATTTGACTAGAGTAGCAATCAATTCAAATAAACAGACACAGTTGGTAAAAAGGCATAGTATGACATAGGAAGTGGCAAGTTGGTATGTCAAGGCTTAATGTTGACCCAAGTTTTCCCATAGGCAGTTATAACTAGGACACAATAGCATAGATCAATGATACTAATTTTTCTAAAGGTGGTTAGAATTACTAGCAAGACTAGTGGTAAGAAAGGAATAATAAATAAAGGATACAACTACCAAAAATTCTGTCACACTATTCCAAAATATGATCACTGTCTGAAGTACTTAAACCAACTAATGAAACTGATCATATATCTCAATGCTAAAACTATGTAATGAATGGCAAAAACTAAGGTCAAACGAGCTAGGCTTTAGAACACACTAGGTCGATAGAATGAAAATAGAAAGTGGATACGATGAAGAAGATGGGTAAGGATGGTATTATATACAAAGAAGAATAGTGATAAAATAGTGCAACTAAAATGGTCCTTACAAATAATTTACCTTAGCGCTCAAGCATTGTATTGCTTGATATGAATAATATTCATCGACTCCATAAGTTCATCTTTGTTTGGTGTGGTAAGCCTGTATGCTCCTGATCTATAGTCTGCAATGATGATGAAAGGACCTATCCAGTTTGGTTTGAATTTTACTTTATGCTTCTTATCAACCATGGTGTTCTTTTATTTTTATTTAAGAACAAGATCACCAAGTTTAAATGTTCTATACTTAATATGTCCATTATAGTGGCCTTTGAGTCAATTCTGATATGCTTGTAAATTATTTAGCATGACTGTACATTTTTCATCAGTAGATCTAGCTCTTGCAGGCAAGCTACTCGATAGTCATGATCATCTAGGATATGCTTGAAAGAGATGCGTAGTGAAGACAATTTGACCTCAATGGGAAGGATGGATTCAGTAACATAATAAAGTGAGTATGGAGTGGCTCCTATAGGGGTATGATGATTGGTACAATATGCCCAAAGGATAGGAAATATCTAGAGGTGTCAATCACAACTGACATCATTAATAATCTTTTTGAGGATGTTAATAATTTTTTTATTGGATGCCTTAGCTTGGCCATTACCTTAAGGGTAATATGCTATATAAAAATGTTGTGTGATGTTATATTCATTACACAACTGGTTGACATATTTGTTCTTGAATGATCCTTCATTATTAGATATAATGTTAGAGGGGATACCGTAGAGGCAAATGAGATGGTTGAAAATAAATTTGGAAATTTGCTTTCCAATCACATGAGTGGTATAGCTTCAACCTACGTAGTGAAATATTCAGTGGTTGTAAGGATATATTTATGGTTATCGGATGAAGTGGGGTTGATCTTCTCAATGAGGTCAAGTCCCCATGTAGAAAATGGCCATGGTGTCAACATCAGTTTTAGAGTTTTTGTTGGAGCATGAATCAAATTAGCATGCCATTGAAATTTGTCACACTATTTTACATATGAAATGGTATTTGCATCCATTTTAGGCTAATAATAACCATTACGTAAAATATTTTTGGATAGGACTACCCCACTAGAATGAGTGCCACATACTCCTTTGTGAACTTCTCTTAACACTAGCATAGACTCTGCCAAAGTTAAACAATGAAGTAGAGTTGTATCAAAACTATGATGGTAAAGGGTAAATCCAAGTAAAGTATAATGAGTGGAGTGATGAATGAAGGCTTTAGTTTGTTTTTGAGATAGGTTAGGTGGTATAACTTGGTCATGAAGGTAGTTATAGAGGTATGAGTACCAGATAGAATTAGGACCAACAATATAATAAATCATGACAATGGTTAAAGGTTCATGCACTGATGTTAAAAAATTCTTGATGAAGAACTGATATTCCATAGATTTATCTATTTGTCAAATCAAAGATCCAATATTAGCCATGGCATCTACAGTTTTGTTACCAGCCCTTGGTATGTGCTCAAACTAGATGTTGACTATTTATTGTTTAAGAGTGTCGACCATGGCCTTATATGGAACTAGCTTGTCATCTTTGGTTTGAAAATGATCTATGACCTGATTGATGATTAATTCTTGAATTCGCATAAACTTGGAGATGAGATATATTCCAATGCACTGCTTGTCAAAGTCCTGCAACAAGTGCTTCATACTCAACCATGTTGTTTGTGCAAGGAAATATGATTCTAAATGATTTAGGGATTAGATCCCCCTATGGTGTATTAAATAATAGGTCTACCCCTAATCCATGTGTAGTAAATGAACCATCAAAATATAGCTTTCAAGGCTGATCCTCAAGGGGTGTGTCAATGATGGTCATTATGGATTCATCAAGAAATTGAAATGTGAGTGGCTGTGTGTCTAAGAGAGATGCTTCAACAAATTGATCTATAAGAACTTATCCCTTAATTGTCTTTTGATTAACATACTCCATATCAAAATCACTAATAAGCATGATCCATTTAGCCATTGTACCTTAGAATGCTATTTTAGATAGTAGATACTTGAGCGGATCTACTTTTGAAATGACCATGGTTTTATTATTCAACATGTAATGGCACAATTTTTTAGCTATGAAAACCATGGTTAGACAAGCTTTTTAAATGGGTGCATAGTTATGTTCCATAATAAGCAAAGTATGGTTTATGTAGTACACAATATATTCTTTTCCATTGTCATGATGTTGAGTCAAGAGTGCTCCTAGAGCATGGTCGATAGCTGATAGGTATAATAAGAATGGCTTGCCTAGCATAAGAGGTAATAGAACAAGTGGATTAACAAGATAGTCTTTGAGTTGTTGAAAAGCTATTTCGCAGTGATCATTCTAGTGAAATTTAACTTCCTTCTTCAAAAGGTGTGTGAATGGATGGCACTTGTTTGCTAACTAAGAGATGAAGCGTCAGATAAACTCGATCTTACCCTGTAAACTATGGAGTTACTTAAAATTGGTTGGTGGTGGCATCTCAATTATAATATGAACTTTAGTTGGATCAACTTCAATAACTCTATGAGACACGATGAAGCCAAGTAATTTGCCTAAAGTTACATCAAACACATATTTATTTGGATTGAGTCTGATTTTGAACTCCCATAATCTTTCAAATATCTTATGCAACACTATTAGATGGTTGTCCTTAGTTTTGGATTTTCCTAATATGTCATCAACATAGTCTTCAACAATATCATGCATCATATCATAAAATATGATAGTCATGGCCCTTTGATATGTATTTCTAGCATTCTTAAGGCCAAATGACATTACCTAATAACAAAATATTTCCCATGGAGTGGTGAACTCTATTTTATGTTGGTCTTCTAGTGCTATTCTGATCTGGATGTATCCTGAAAAGCCATCCATGAGTGAAAGCATTTCATAACTAGCTGTGGAGTTGATGATCATGTCAATATTAGGCAAGGGAAAATCATCTTTAGGACAAGCTTTATTGATGTCTCAAAAATTAGTATAGATTTTGATCCCTTCAAGCTTTTTACTAATAGGTACCACATTAGAGATCCATTCTGAGTAGTCAATGGATTGGATACATCTTACTTCTAAGAGTTTTTCTAACTCTTTCTCTAATAATAAAATAATGCAAGGATGTATCTTATGTAGATTTTGTTTTACTGGTTTAGCATTAGGATTAACCACAAGGTGGTGCAGAACCAAGGCGAGGTCTAAACCTATCATGTCAAAATAGGCCCATGGAAAGATATCTACAAATTCTCTCAACAGAGCTATAAAGATGTCATGTTCCTCCTTAATGAGGGATGCTCTTAATTTTATCCATTTCAAGTCTGACAGAGTTTTGATATTGACCTCTATTATAGCTTTGACTAGAAGGGTCGAACCATCTTCTAGGATAGTAGGAAATGATTTGAAATATTGAATTATGTCAGAGTCCTCTATTAGGACTTGCTCTTCAAATTCTCCTAAGCATGATGAATCTAAGTCCCCTAATGGGAGATCTGGCCATATGACAAAAATAGTTAACAATTCTTGAAGAATTTGATCAAATACTTACTGTTGCTCAAAGCTAAACTTGGATCCACAGGCAAGTTCATCATTGGTGGTCTCCTAGTCTAAATTTGAAGAAGAATGAACACCCCCATCTAATGGAACTTAAAATAGGTTTTTACCACTAGATTGGCCTTTATCTTTACTTTTTCCCTAGTCAGAAAGTGCCTCAAAGAGGTTTTCACTTTGGGACCTCAATGTTATACTTATTTATTTTGGCTAAGGGTGTTCACTTAGTCTCCAAAATAGGCTGTAGGATCCAATGTGATTGAGAATCTTGATTTGTGATCTCCAAATGGAACATTGTCTCTAAAGCCTAACAAATCATAGAATGCCTCATCATTTTGCAGCTAATCAATCAATAGACTAGATTCTTGTTGGTCCCAGTCTATCAGTTAGGGATAATATAATGCCAAAGGGTTGTGATGAATGGCCAAGGTAAGGGCACAAATGACATTGTTATCAAACAAGTTGGTTTGAGCTAGGTTATCAAAGGTGAGGCTATGATCAGACCCTGCTTCACTGTCGACATCACCATCACTAGTCACTGGTGATGGAGTTTGAATAAGATATATGGGGTCACCCCCAAGTGGTTTAAATCCAAGTACATAAGGTATTTCATACTTATGCATATAAATTGGCTTGATAATTCCTTGTTGATTCAGTCTGAGGCCTCTCCCTTCATAATTGTGACACTTCATGATCCTATTGGGAATATGATACTTTGTACTTTCATAACAATCAGCTTGGTTGTAATTGTATAACCATGATTCATCCCCTTTAAGAGGGTTAGGTCCTAGGCTAGATGTTGGTACAAATGTGATAGGTCCCTTATCTTTGTTCTTTTCTTGCCAATGCATATGTGGGATGACTTTAGGTTGCACAAAGGTTTTTGGATTCTGAGGAAGATTGGTAATATGAAATGTATCATGGGTCACATACTCTCCCAGTCCATTATTTGAAATGGTTAAATTATTAGAAGCTTCAAGAGGTGGCATGTGGGAAAGAGAATCCAAGGCATTAAGATCTATGCAATTATTTGGTGAAGGATCAATAAGTATAACCTTTCCTTTATCCTACTTGGAACTTGGATTCATACCATACTGATAATTATAGATTTGAAATTTGGCCTCAAGATGTTTGTAGTGTTCATATGGGTGTAAATATCTTGGAATATTCACTTCCATCCTTGAGTGGGAAAACTTGATACATTGATGCAGTGTTGATGGGATTGCATGAATCTCCTGTAACCACACCCTACCTAGAAGTGTATTGTATGATAACTCAACATCAAGTAGATGGCAAAGTGTATCATGGGTCAAAGGCCCAATGATAACTTCCAAACTAATTGTGCCTTGTGATTTTTTTTCTTGATTATCATAGGCTTTGATAGTTATTGTCTCTGGTTGGAGATCTATCATTATGTACCCAAGAAACTTAATGAGCTTTAGAGACACTATGCTGAGGCTGGATCCATTATTTATAAGGACATGTGTCACTTTATACCATTTGATAGAAACTTATATGTACAATGGGTTATTATGGAGTAGGCCAAGAGAAGACATATCTCTTTGGTTGAATGTGACTTGTTGGGCTAGAGCTAGGTGTCCAACCAAATCTTAAAATTTATCAAGGGATATGTCACTAGCAATAGTGGATTGGGTCGAAAAATCATTCAAGGTGTTTTTGTGGATTATTGACGTTCACAAAAAATATAAAATAGAAATTTGTGCTAGTGTTTTTTATAATTGTTCCACAATATCAAAATTCTTGTCTTGGTTAGTAGTGAATGGTTTATTTTGAGGTTGAACAGTTGGTTGGATGGCAGACAAAGTGGTAGTTGGTTGTGGGCCTAGGATAGTAATCTTCAACCTCTGAGTTGTGATTACATAATTAATATTAAATACTAGATCGTTATTGCTAATTGATGTTGGAAATGGTGTGGGACCATACATGACAAGTCTTAGTTGTCAGTGCATTTGCATGTGGTCACTTGGCAAGAACGAGTTATCGATATAAGGTCCAAAAGGGGAAATCCTAGTTTTCTAGTTTGCTTGTATGCAATCCCAAGTCAAAGAAGGATATTACATGTAATTTGGCTAAATGTTGTTGTTTAGCAATGGTCTAGGCTGATTAGTGCTTGGTCTAGGATTAATGGAGATGGTATTAACACTACCCCCTGCAATATGACCTACAACCCTATTGTAGTCATATGCAACTTCATGGTAGGTTTGTTGGTTGTTACCATTTTGACCTTGGTTTTGTCCATTATTCTATCATTGTGGGTTCTACTTTTGATTTTGTTGATTCTTTAGTTTGGCCTTTGATTTTGATACTATTGATTTTGTTGTTGCACTAGCCGTTGTTACTGATTATTTTGCTATTATTGATTATTATGTCAGAGAAAAGGGTTTTGATAAATCCCTATAGTTTGATTATAAGTGGAATCACCATTATCCAATGTTATTTCCCCATTCTCCAACATATTCTCAATTAAATGCTTAATTTGGACACGTCTTCGTAGATTATGCCCATTGACCTAATGATAGTCACATTATTCATTTTCATGGTACCAATAAAGACAAGGAATGCCTTGCAGATAATGCTTTGATATAGGCCAACTAATTAGATTAGAAACAACAATATTGTGAAATATAGACTTAATAGGTTCTCCTAAGTCACTATAGACATGATGTGCAGGCATGGTTCTCCTAGGAGGAGGGGTTTGTAATGGTAATAGCTGCTATATTTATTGTGCAAGTTTTGGTTGTTATGCTTGTAGCACTATTTGAGTAGGATTAAGATAAAAATATGGTTTAGATGATGTTTGTATCATTTGAACATGACGATATTTGGTTACTCCATTTCCCACAACATTCCTATTATGATTTAATTGCTTTCGATGTTTCATGGTTATTAGCTTGTGTCGGTTGCGATGCTGGTACTTGAATGGGATGTTAATGTTGGCCATTTTTATAATTAGTACCTTGATTTTGATTAGTTGAATTAAACTTGATGACTCCTTTATTGATGAGTGCCCAATCGATCAACAAAAAATTATTGATGATTTCCTTGAATGTATGTGCACATTGTAGTTCCAAATGGTAAGGTATCTCACTATGCAATTTTTTGGTAAACATAGTAGCTAATTGTTTATCTAGTAAACTATGGATGAAATGGCTTGCAAGGGCTCTCTATCACTGTAAATAACTTAAAAAATCTCATGATCTTTTTGCTTTGCTTGCGTTAAGTCCACTAATAAAATCTCATGCTTGAGATTATAGAAAAAATGCTGCACAAACTTATCAAAAAGATCATCAAAATCTGTTACTAAAGTTTTGGACAATTTCAAAAACCACTCCAAGGCTTACCCAGTCAAGCTCCTTGGAAACAACAACAAAAGGTATATGTCACTATATGCCATTGGTTGACATGTGACAAAGAATTCAGTCAAATGAGCCTTAGGGTCACCTTTCCCTTTGTATTTATCAAATTTTAGTGGTTTGTATCCTGAAGGAAATGTTATCTAAAAATACTCCATGTTGAATGGATAGAAACATATGTCATCCAATTTGAACTTTTTAGTCTGTTTACCAGCTTTAATGGTAGCAATCACATCTTTAATCTATTACAATTCTTGGGATATGAAACTATAAGGAATATTGGTTTGAGGGAGAATTTGGGTTTGGATAGATGGTTGGGAGGTCACAAGTGGGAGACTTTAACTAGGGTATGAGGGAGATACCTATTGTGGTACATTGGTTCAGTTGGGGAATAGACCAAAAATACGCATACGTGGATTATGATGTACTTGAAATTGCACACTTGGTTGTGTGATATTTTGGTTTAGGTTGGTGATAAAGGTTTGAATTAGAGGATTTTATGGTTGGGATGGAGGGATATAACTATACTATACCTACTGTGGTTGAAAAGGGACATGCAACTGACTAATCAAACCTTAGTTTTGAGTGGGAACTTATGGACCAAGACCTTATCTCTAGATTTGTGGAAAATTTTGAACCGATAATTGTCTAGTAGGCACTTTAGAAACATGGGGACCTTATTGTTGCACATATCCCTATGAAGAAGTGAAATTAGGTTACAGATCTGGCATCTATTGTTGACCAATATTTACACATTGTTGACTAGTCATTGCTTGGTTTTGGATCGGTAAATTAGTCTATGACTGAAGGGGTATGTTCATCGTTACTTGGTGAGGTGGAACATTAGTTACCCTTGAGTAAAGTGGCAATATATTTGTCCTTTATTGTGTTGATACAATAGATTGTGCCTATTGTTTTGAAATACTACTCATTACTTGTTTAAGAGTAGGATTCATCACATTCTGTTGTTGAGGTGTGACATTGGTCATTGTTTGACTACCTAATCTTGTAGGTTGTACACTTGAGGAAGTAGTTAGTTGAGGTTAGGGTGTAAAAACTCTTATTCCTTGGTATGATGACCTGTTCATAGGATTAACTATAGGTACATGTTGTTGGCTAATTATTTTCATATTAAGACCACTTTGATCAGGATAGGATGTTGTTTTCACATTGTCTACTGCATTTGGCTCACTATTATGTGTAGAGGTTGAAGACACTTCTTCAATAATGGGCATATGCATCAAGTTATCTATCAAAGTAGTTTGTATGAATGGGTCAAAATTTGGATTCTCTTATCTAGTTAACTCTATCAACACTCCTGTTGAAGGAACTAGGTCAATAAAAGGCTTACTTACCATGTTCATCTGATTAAAATCATGTGCTAAATTCAGGTAGGTTTTATATGCCATCTACATTTAGTTAAAGTGATCTTCTATAATGTTTTTTCCTCGATCAGATATATTAAGATCTTGGTATGTTGTTTGGACTAGAGCCTAAGATTGCTAGAAGAAGTTTGTTGATCGTAAATGATATTGTGGGGCACTCTTACTAAACTTGGTAAATTTTAATGGAGGAAGTCTACTGGGAACTTAGCCCCTACCTCTATGGATCTAACTAAAATTTTATCTTTGTTTTCAAACAAATCTTGTTGAAATAAAAATGGATCATATGTGGAAGTCGTATTAGTAGAATATGATTGTTGAAGTATTGGCTTGTTCACTGCAGGTATTGTAGCTATGTATTATGTGGTTTGCTCTTGGTCTTGTTCTAAATAAGGTGGTGTGTTAACCAGATAGTTAGCCAATGGATCTTGGCTTTGTGCCCCTGATTGAGTATTATAAGAGGGATAAGAATCCATCTTATAAGAAATATTATTTGCATAGGGGTCTTGCACCATTTCTTTCTGTGCAACTACATTACTCATCCTTAGATTATAAATGAGTCCACTATGAGTGTAGGAATATATGTTGGGATCCATAGTCAATGCTTTGAGAGAAAAGGTCAAAGAGTTCTATAAACTCTAAAAAAGATAGAATCTAAAATAGATGATGTTCCAAATTATTCTAGATTTGTCAAAAAGATCAAAAGGTTTATGCAAAGTTTTGTGAGAAAACAAGCTAGCATGAAGTATCTAACATTTCACTATTCACACAAAGGTAATCAAGTAAATGGATTAAAAATCAAAATGCCAAGCTCTAAGGTTGAATTGTTTCAAATCAATCTAATCTAGGAACTTAAAAGTTGCTAGGTCTTTTGGCCAAATGCGGTGTCAAAAGCTAGGCTCAAACAAGGCATGTGCTAGGACTCTTGGCCAAACGACGTCAAAAGCTAGACTTTGAAATAGATGAAAGTTTTAATCTAATGGATTTGAAACACTTCTAACAAACACTAGGCATTTGATTCTTGGACATGAACTTGATCAACTAGGTATAAGGTATGAAATAAATGGCACTTTAGAAATAGTTTACTTTCCTACAAAAAATGGTATAAAACTTGGTTATTTTGAAAAACAAGCTAGAAAAAAGTGATTAGTATAACTATTTTTTTTAGACAAAAGATCACAAAAGTACATTTGGATTGGTCTGAAAATGTAGGAACAAATTTGGAACTCTATACAAGAGGGTCTATGAAACAATTTTCATAATGTTTTGGGCAGCGTAATGATGCTATACTACCCAAAAGGTGTAACAAAAATGTATGTTTCAAAAACTCTCTAAGGTAAAAGACATTTTCCTACAATTTTGGCAGCATAACCCTACTTTTCTTAACTCAAAATGTTGTGGTGCATAGACTCAAAGTGCAAGTGCTTAACACAAAATGGCTTAAGTCCATCAAATGATGAAAATGATTATGAGTCTTAAATGGCCTTCAACCCAAATTGGAAATTAAACTTAAGTTCTCTCAAGTTTAGTGCAAATGGTGAACCCACTTAACACATCAACCTTATGAACTTGTAAAGGTGAAATTCTAAATTTAGATTATAAGTGAAGGACTTAAAGAACTTTGGTAAAGGTCTAGACTCAATTGGGTAGCATAACTATGTCAAAGTGGATGCTATGACTCTCAAGCGTTTGATGAACTTTTGAACAAGGCAAATTGATGATCTCATGTGGGTGGCATAACGGCTCTTTGTTCAAAGGAAAATTTGGACTATGTATTTGGTTTGGATTATTTATTTACACCAAGTTTTGACTCTAAAAAATACTTTAACCTAGGACAAGACCAACTAATTAATCATTCTTAGATCCTAAATTGACAAGGTTGTTTGGTATTATTGGAATCCATCAATATAAACCATTTGAGAGGATTTTAAGTGTTCATCCAAAAGTAAATGTGCATTATATAGTAGGGTTTTTACACCCCTCATTCTCTCAAATGATAGTATTGCAACATGGACTTTGAGGTGCACCTTGCACCAATAATACTTCCATGGTAAGTTAGGATTTGTCTAAAATTTAACAAGTTTATAAATGATATAGGGGAATCAATTGCACAATGACTTTCACACCAAACAATGTAAAATAAAATCATGAATTTTGGGTCTGTATCACTTAGCTTATTACAAAAAGGTCTAGTCTTTTTTTCAACCACTACATCCTACTATTTACTTAGTGTAGTGCGATGTCCAAAGTACTGCTATGTCCTGTGTGCAACTCCAAAGGATCCAAATTAATTCAATATCGAGAGATGAAACTCCAGGTCAAAGCTTTCTCAAGAACTCATTGGGGGTGATGAAGTCCCCCTCATAAGCCAAGTTTGCATAAAAATAAAGAAAGCATGAAATAAAAAGACTTTAGGGTCATTTTCAAGGTCACCCAAACTTTGACGAGTTTTTGGGGAGTGCTTTAGACAACTTTCTTTCTAAGCCTTGGACTAGGCTAATTGCAATAGGAATGACACTTTTGATTCCAAGGGTTCCCTATAGGGGATAAATAGAAGAGCATACATGCAACATTCCTCTTTTTTGCCAAATACAGATTTGATCTAAACAACTATTGCAAACAAGAATTGACGAGTGTGTTCAATTTTAAGCCCAAAATGAAAGATTTGGTGGTGTTCATTTGACCCCTTGGTCTTAGTTGCAAACTTTTAAAACATTCATCAAAAACATCTAAATTCTTTATTAAACACCCAAAACAAGGTTCCTAATTGATTTTAAAGCATGAAAAAAGGTGATTTAAACATGTTTTGAGCAAATATCTAGCTTGGTCTTATAGCAAAAATGTTAGCATGTCCTTTAGTTTTGAAGCTCCTTTTGGTTTAAAATAGTAAACTTTGGAAAAATAGCTCTCAGGTCTGTGTTTTTAGAAAAACATAGTGACCAACATCATTTATTACAACCGATGATGGTTACTTTTACTAATCGATGCCAGTTACCAAACTGACATCGATTAAGCTATGCAATTGATGTCAGTATTACCTGCTGACATTGGTTACTGTGTAAAACCACAATAAACAAAAATGAAAACATAAAGTTAAAAAATCAATTTTCAAGAGTTTTAAGGGTCTAAATAAATATTTTAGAGTTGAAAAATGATCTTCTTCAGGTGTGATATGCATCTAGTCTCACTAGGCATGCGATTATATGATCCAAGAATTTGACTCAAGAGAGGATGGTTAGTATGATGTTAGTTCCAAAATGAAAACAAAATAAAATAAACACACTAATAGCATAACATCTCTAGGCATAGACACTAGGTAGAGTTTAGTTAACAAAAGTAAATGACATACACAACTAAAAAGCAAGGAATGAAAACACAATAATTATTTCACCTTCTTTAGATGCTCCAAATGCATTTGTAGTGGTGGCTTTCTCAACTTGTACTCATGAAGTCCTTGGTAATGGAAGCTTGGCTACCTCCATCTCTCCTTGGTACCTTTGGCTTGTGGCTTGGCTTGGCTTGGAATCAATTTGGCGTGGTAACACTAGTTGCAATGGTTTCTTAAAGATATTTATGCATTATAAATTTGCACCAAAATAGATTTTAAAACCATTTGAGCATTATAGATTTTCATAATCAAGACTTAGAAATGATGTTGTGAGGCCTCCTATTTATAGATTTTTGCAAATGTCTAGAATCAACCTAAACTGTCTATCTCAAAATTGAGATGTGTGGTTGAGGATGAATTAAATTTTTGAAATTAAGTTTATAATTATCCTCATCATTAAATTAGAAGAAGGGGAAATTAAGAGGAATGGAGGGCATCATGGAAGGCATTGATGAGGCATGGAGGGCATGAATCTTGATATTTGTGGTATTTATGGCCTAGGAATGTCTTCCCAAAAAATGAGGTCACCTGATGATGCATATATTCAATATTCATTTTCAAAAAAAAGTATTCAAAAAGTTTCCATATAATTTTTGATTAGGTATTAATTTGGGTTAATTAGCTCTTAAGCATGATTAAGCACTTTGTGCACAAATTACTCAAATTGATTAGAATGCCTTGTTATTGGTCCAAAATTTGATTGGATTAGAATTGGAAGGTGATGTCAGATGCATTGGATCCATTATCCCATTTAGGATGTTACTGAAAACAAATAACAAAGGTACGTGTCTCGTACAAAAGATTTGATAGGAAAGAGCAATCTAGAGTACCTAGGTGCAAAATTGGCATTTTGACTCAGAATGATCTGATCAAAGTTAGCTAGCCCATAAATTGCATTGCCCCATTTATGGATACCCTGGCTAAAATCGACACTTGAATATGTTAGTTTCACATTATTTAGCATGTTTTAGTGTTTTTAGGCTAAATTGTGCATTTTAGATGGAAATTACCCAAATGCCTAGTTGGAGGTTATCGATGGCTAGATTTAGGTGTCTAGAAATGGAACCAAAAGACCTCAATAATGTTCTGATGCTCATTGAGAGCATCAAGCTATGCAGAGATAGAGATTTAAGGCCCTTCAATATTTGATATCATAAGAAGGCATAGTTTTTGGTCAATCCTAGGCTCAAATAAATGAGGTAGATTGGGCTAGATGATTCATGAGAGAATATATACTCTATCAGGTTGACTTTGCCTAGCCAATGTCATCCACTAAGTGTGAATGATATAAGATGAGGCTAGTCTTGAGTAGAAGAAGATGAGATGGATGGGTGACTAAGATTGGATTACATTGTATTGACATCTATTTTTCTATAGGAGAACAATGTAGGTGGATCAAGGATGTACTCTTATTCTTATAAAGAAATTAAGGACTCTATGATGAGGTGGGGAATTGGAGTGGATTGAAAGACCTCATGTATCAATTCAATACTAATGTCAAATTGTATAATAATGGTGGGACTAGGTGATCTAATTCTAGGGAATAGGCCATGCTAGATAAGATTTGGTGTCTCAATAAGGGTCATCTAAAAGAGACTAGGCAAAAGCTAGGGAAAAACATATGAGCATGTTCAGTCAAATGGCTTACAAAGCATGCTTGGTAGAATGTTGAAGTGATACTTTGATATGTATTTCTTCTGTGGATGGAAAATGCTTATGTAGGATATGCTTACTTACATGGATGGGCAAGGATTTTGATATGATGTGGTTATTTTCATGAATGATAAGGCTTTTGTTGTTGTGTGGTTTCTTGCACTTATGGTAAGGCTTTTCTTGCTGATTATTTTTAGGCTTTTCTAGGTTTTTAACCAATGAATACTTGTTGAAAACAAAGTGCTAAAAGTAAAGAATAGAAAAAATGAAAATAATTGAAATCAAAACTCTTTTTTTTTATTCTTTTCAATATTTGGAATGTACACAATGAGAGAGGATAAAAACTTATACTACCATGCAAGATGTTGATTTTTTCTAGATCTATTTGCATACGAACTAGGTGCAATGTTTTTATTTATTTTAATTGGTTTATGTATAATTAAATAAATGTATGAATTTAACATATTATGCATAATTAATATTATAATATATCTAATGCAAAAAAAAAAAATGAAACACTTTCTATGGATATTCCTTATGAGCAAACTAGGTTAGCTTTTCAACCTTTCTAATTTGCTATAAATAATATTTTTTTCTAATGAATTGATAAGATGAAAGCAAAAGATATAAGTTATAATTTTATATTTTTAAATAGAGAAATGATAATTCTTTAAATTTTTTAAAACCAATAAGATCAGTAATTTACTACCTTCATACATTTACCCAAGGTTGCCTATGTTTGCCTAAGTGATTGTTTAAGATGCAAGTAGTTTGTTTAGATCTTGACTAAAAGAAAAGTTGTCTTAGCTGGAAATGGATTGAATATTTGATAAGATATATTTATTTAAATGGTTGAAAATATGTATTTTTAACTTCAAAGGCAACTAATCTATTAAATGCAAGCGTAAATCAAAATTGATTATATTTGTAGTAGACAAATGAAAGAGATAAATCTATTTCACTATCAAATTTGTTTCTTTTCTCTTTTGAATGGGAAAATAATTTAATAAAAATATAAAAATATATTAAATCTAATATAAAAAATAAAAAAATACTAGAAAAATCAAAATAACTCCAACATGATTATGGAATAAAGCAATTGAAGTGCAAGTAGTGTGTTGATAGAAGAATCCTCAACATGCTAGCTCTGTATGCTCTTATATAAATTTAGGAAACTCTCTTGATGAAGGATGCACAAACTCTAGAACAAGATATAATAGAGGAGAAGACACAATCCATAAAAAAAAGAGCAACTGAATTGAGGTTGGCTAATGTCTTGACTTGCAAGGTCTATGTTGCTCTCACTAATGACACTTCTTCATTTGCAACTATGTAGTCGACTCAAAAATACTATGGGATAAATATTATGGAAATTTTAGAAAATTTGTGGCTATAAAAGCTTCTTGATAAAAATATCTAATGGTGATGTTTGGATATGTAATCAGGCTCAAATTGGCCTTCTTGTAGGAGATGAATGGAGTTTTCATGGAAGGGTTAAACCAAGTGTGACAGTGAGTTCAACTTGAGATGAGCTAAAGAAGGATAAAATTAGGAGAGTGAGTGAGTTGGGAAAGATTGGAAGTGAACACAAAGTGATGAGAATAAGAAACATGAAGTTAATTGTGCAAAATATGTGATAACTGGAGTTATGGAAGCTAATTTTGGAAGGTGTTTCAAATGTGATGGAACCGCTTCTTTATGTAGGGGCGGTTACATAATCACCACTTATTTTGATAAAATATCCATTTCAAATAAAAAAATTGCTATTAATTTAATGCATAACTTTCCTTTAATAGAAGAACCACCTCCTTTATTTCAAAATTGCCACAATGGTTATGGAAAATAAGAGGTGGTTTCATAACTTAGGGGGACAATTTTATCACTCGGAGTGGTAGTTTCATCACTCATGGTCAATTTTTAAAACAATGTGGAAATGGATAAGGTCATGATCAAGGGGAACAAAAGGGGTTAAAAGAGGAATGTGGAAACATAGGGGGTTAGAGCTAGAGAGTTCCCTGTGGAGTATAAAACAAGAGGTCATTATATCATCAAATTTGTATAAAAAAGATCACACTGTGTAATTTTTAGGTGCATATATATTGGCCCCTCAAGAGGGTGCCTTGTCATGAATTGGAAAGGTGTAGTCTAGAACAGGGCATATTGGAAGGAAATGGGAGGTTAGAGATACTTACCTTACTTACCTATGTGGAGGAATAAAGCTTGCTAGGACTCTATGCAACCTGTAGATAAAAGATGAGATTCAAGTAAAATATTTAAAGAATAATAGAAGTAGACTATGTAATTGGAACAAGGAAATAATACATACCATACATGTGGGGAAGATCATACTACCTAGGTCATCCTGTCAAGGGGGACCAAATCTGGTGCAGAGCCACAAGTACCTTCAAAACTATAAAAATGTGCTACAAGAGATAGAGATGTCATTAAAATGTTAGTGATAAAACATTAATTTAATTTATTTAGAAAAATAACACATACACACATAAGAATAAATGTGAATGTGGAAAATTACTCTAAAAATGGAAAACTTTTGAAATAAAACAATAATTTTGGGGTCTAATATATTAACAAACTTGCCAAAAATAATTCATTTGTGTCATTTACATTAGAGGAGATTTTTGAGCTATATATTGCTAGTGACTATTTTGAATGCAAAAGTAGTCATTAAAAAGGGGATGATGTAAGTATGGAGTATGTTCCAGTGGGAGGCATGATTGGATGCATCAGGTTGGTTTTTGCTAACTTTTCATTTTTACCGTAATTTTAGAAATTCACTCAAAATGTAGCTAAAATCTAGCCATATTGAAAATGTTTTGCTTTGTGATCACCATAGGGGAGGGTAGATTATGATTTTGTTATGTTTGTCATAATTAAGAGGATTTTTGGTGGTTTTTAAGGGATTTTTGGGAAACCCATAGATAGTCAACATAACTACCACTCAGATTACAAAACTTCCACCTATTGTAAGGGGCAGGTTCATGAGCAATGTAGGGTGGTTATGGTGTTGCCGCCATTGGGAAGTTATGTAACCACTTGAGGCAGTTACATTTTTAACCTAAGGTAGTTTTGAAATCATTGTAGGGTAGTTTTGTAATAGCTACCTAAAAACAAAGGCAATTTTGAGAGTGTGGAATAAATTGGATATTTTTGACTCATTTAGATCATGAGATTGGTTTTATTAACTAACATAGGGTCTCTTTGATTATTGTAAGGAGTCTACATATAATGGAATAGAGCCTAGGGGTAGGACTGGCTCCTTTGAGTCTTATAATCTATGCTATATAATGAGTTGGCCTTGATCGATTGAGTGGGGATACTTCATATTATGCAGGTAGGGATCATCCATTCTTTTAGCCAGTTGTTATGTGACCTATTGGCACACTATGGAATAATTTTGTGTTTCCTCAGGCCCTATGATAGTGGAAAATCACTCTTATGGATGTATATCAGATTAGTGGCCTTTCAGTGACTAGGTGTTTGGTGTTTATTTGTAATGATGACAATTATCATGAAGCCCATAGTTGGGTTGAGCATTTTGGAGATGTCAACACACCTAACTTGGGTGTGAAGTATGGCATGAGGCTTTCCAAAGTGGAGGGTATCACTGATCCCCAACTTGAGGAAGGCCATCATTGGTATTCTCCCCTCCCAATTAGTCAGAGATAAGGGTACTAATAGGCTTCTCTATAGTTGGTCACTGATGATTTGATGTATAAAAGAGAGATGGGATTGCTAAACTTAAAGCCAATATATGTTGGCATAGACCTATAAGGACTTATACTAAGTGACTCACCTAGGATCTCTCTCCATCAACCACTTGATTATCATTATGGGTTGGGTTTATGGGAGGATGATTCCCTATCAAAGGGGATGTCGATTGGGGTACTATAGGAAATTAAGGCTATTAGGTGCAGACATGGTGCCCTTTCATGATTTTACCTAGATTGGGGGATCTTTAATAGTAGTGGATTTGATTTACCTACCCTATGAGGATATGGGGGATCTATAATAGTATTATGTTGAGTTGGAGGATGACATGGATGCATATGAGGAGGAGGCTAAAGATTATGACTTTGAACCTGATTGGTAGGAGTGAGATCCAAGTAAGTTGTTAATTCTTCTTATTCATAATTTATAGCTGATGTATTGATTTCTCCTAGTTGCTTAGCTAATCTTACATATGTTGTATTTTATTATGTCATATAGATATAATTTATTTCTTATGTTCTTTGTGATTGCAGAATATGTGTGCATGTGGATGAGGATGATCAGGGATACCCTAATCAATCTATTTTAGTTAAGCACTGGTGAGATGTAAGACTAGTTACTGGTAGATCCTAGGCCCTTATAGGGATTAGATGCCACACAAGTGTATTTTAGCTAGCATATAATGGCTTACCATGATTATAGTATTGAGGATGGAGAGCAACACTTTGTTGGTGAGAGTGAGGAGGGTGGAGGCCTTGGTGGATACCATGGTGAGGGGAGGAGGCAACAAAGCCTCTAGTGACAGGAGTAAGAAGGATAGTATACAAGGGTGGTATAGATAGGGTACATCTTCATGGAAAATGACATATAGATAGTGAGGTAATATTGGTGGGAGGTACGATTAGGAGATACTACCTCAGCCTAAGCCCCAAACATTTTTATGCCTTAACACCCTCTTAGAGGAGGAATATAAACTTATGAGATTAGTTTTGTACATGTTTTTATCCATATTGATATATATCTAATTATTTTTTGAGATGCATTAAGGCACATTGGTCCTCTATATATGTGTTTGTATTAGACATTTTTATTGTATAAAATTGACAGCCTATGTGGCATACACACATACATATATATGGATGTTTTGGCCTATCTCTCTTGTTGATCATTACATGGTGTGACTCTTTATTTTTATATTAGATTTTCAATTTATGTAACTCAAGGACTATACATGTGATGGCGTATGGATATGTGTATTTTCTTTCATTTTTAATACATTGATATGGGAAAATGCTCATTTATATGTGGAAATAGAACATATGCAGACATTTTAACTATGCTAGATGTTGATATGCAACTATAACTATGTTAATATTTATTTTTGTAAGTTGTTACTTTATTGATTTATTCATACAATATGTTAGTTTCAATGTATAACAAGGGATGTAAAGGGGAAATAAAATAGACAAGAGGTGAATCATGGCTCGAAATTTTGTAGGACAAAGGAAGATGAACTCATCCTTATAAGCAAAGTGGGATGTGTACTTCTTGAAAAAATTATTGAATATTGACTTTATGGGCTTCATCTATAAGGAACCTACTTTGATAGAGCTAGTGAGTGAGAAAATGTTACCTTATTTGAACAGAAACATATAAACAAACCTTTTTGAGTAACTTTCTTCTTAGACACTCTTTTTCTAATTTTTAACATTATTTTTGCATTTGTCTTCTATTCCTCTGTGAAAACCCTTAGACCTAGTCTCATGTGACTAGGAAGACACATTGGCTCATCAATAAAGGCTAAATGTAGGAGAGTAAGGACATCTCCCCCCAATGCCAACCCCACACAACTAGTAATATGTGAGGGCTCAACACTGAAGGTTAACAAAGGGCATGAGATGCATGATTCTAATATTTTGTATTTACATAAGCTTTTAAATTTAAGTTTTTCTCTCTATTTTTTTTTTCAGGTTCTTATCCCAAAACATTGGTCCCATGCAATTAGTAGGATGAAAGGGCTCATCATTGAGGGCCAAGGTAGGCAAGAAAAGACACTAATGTTTAATCAAGCTAATATTTTATTTTTCAAAGGCACCATAAAAGGAGACTCTATCATAATTAAGTTTTTAGATTCCACTTAGGCCACTATTTTTCTAAGTTATGCAAGAAGACGTAGGGAAATAGGTGTACTCTATTGGTAAGAATATGGACAAAGACTAGTTTAACGTGTTGATTTTAAGGTGGTGAATAAATGTGAGAATAGGTGAATGTTATGTGCTGTATTTTAGAAATCTTTGTATTGTGAAAATGACCAACTAAATAACCACAAAATGATATTTCTACCATGTTGGTGGACATGTGACATGTGGAAATGAAATGCAAGTGAAAATGGGTGGTACTTGAGAACTAGATATAGAAACATTTTAGATGAAAAGAATTTACAGACACACCAAACTCTTCACCCTCTAAAGTGTATATATAATAGACTCCACTATTAAAATATTCTATTACTACATAGGGGCCTAGCTAATTGGGTCTAATTTTTTTACCTTCTCTTTTATTTTTGTCAATTTAACTATTAAGTCTAAGGATAAGGTCTCTAATGAAAATTAGATGCTTATGAGCATAATTATGGAACTCATAATATTTCTAGCGAGGCACGACTAGCTATAGTTTCCTAACCCTGGTACTTAGCCAAGCACAACCATGACCCCTTTTTAGTGTGGGAAACATAATAAGATAATCTTGTAGCCTACAAAATTGGTGATAGGACATGACTGATCTTACATCTTCTAATACTAGGTTAAAGTATGCTTGTGATGCCTTATTGAGATGGGCTTTTAGATTGGCTGCTCTTGTGGTAAGGGGAAGGTGTTTTATTTTAAGAACATTTAGCAAATAATGAGGATCAACATTGATTTTGATGGTTCCTATCATTAAGACAAACCCTCTCCTTGAACATGGATGTTGATTTCAAGGAGAGTATTTATACAAGTGATCTAAGATCAATGGGGTAACTCAAAAAGTCATCTATCTCTACATGATGAAGTATTTCGTGGCCTTGATGGTAGTGATTGAAGGAGTTGATGGAATTTACATAATTCTATTATATCTATACCATTTAAATTTATAAGATATTAGGTAACCCTCCTCAGGGCTCTTGGCCTTAGGAATTAAGAAGTTGATAAGCCTACCCCTTATGTGGGATAAATGGGAGAGTCTGTGGATGTGTGGGTGTCTCAATCTCATGTAGTGGGAGAAGGAAGGGAAGAAATTTTGGGAATATAAAAGGTTGTCTCCTAAGCTCTAGATCAAGGTAGGTGAGAGCTTCCAAAAATTCAAAAGATCATTTGTTTGACTTCTTTTTTAGAGTTGGAAGAATACCGACATAGCTGGGATCTTGTTTAGGTGTGGGCGGTATGCAAGTGGAATTAGGGTCTTGTTTTGATAGAAGAGGTGTAAGGGTGTAGTTGTGAAACTTAAAATATTATGGATAGGGAATTAGTAACACTATTTTACCCATCATTATGTGTGGAAAAGCTTGTAGGAATTTGGTGAGTGGTTTTTTAGGGCCTTCTTCCTATATGATGGGGATGAGGGGTCCTTATTTGGGGACATATGGGTAACTATGAATTTTGATGTTGATTTTTACTTTACCTAATATCAAAATTTGGACCCTCTCTTTAAGTATAGGGATGACTAGAGGGGAGAGTTGTTAGACCAATTGTTGTGGGCTTAGAGCATGATGAGAAATGGGACCAGGTGTGGGTTGACGTAAGATGCATAACATATGTGGGGGGAGAAAACTTGATGAGTTGATGATTGAATAATTGATAGGGCCTTGCCATAGTGAAATTGACAAGCATACTCCAATGTAGTTCAATAATTATGAGGGCAGAATCTAGATGAGGGCACGTCCTCGTGTGTTTAAACATTGGGTGGTTATGTTGAAGGCTTCCAGGATGATTGTTATGGGGAGGTGTTTATTTGTATTTATATACATACACCATGAAAATATTAGGCAATAAAGACAATCCCCTATGGTATTTTTGGCCCTGAGGTTCATAAAAGCCATAGGTTCCCACCCCTTATGGGTCAAAGGGAAGAACTAGGGGACTGTCTTTCTCCAATTAATAATTTCTATGGTAGATAGGGAATAAATCATGGCATTAGTGGATGGTTCCAATTTTGGGATCTTTTTAGTCATTGATATTCATTTTTCACCTAATTTATCTCTTAACATAATTGGATGACCACTTTAGATTTTGAGGCTTTAATGACATCAACCAACTATGGGGGTTTTATGACCCCATTTATGGGTAAATGATAATTGATGTGTAACTCTAGTTATTTATGCATGGTATATTATAACATATCAAAGGTTTTAAGATCCCATTGGGCAAAAAAAACCTTCCCTAGGTGTAGGAATCAAATATGCTAAAATAAGGTAGAATTAACAATCTCAATCTGATGTATCCAAGGGCACCCCAAGATCATATTGTAATTAGTATCTTTATCGATGACATAGAATTTAGTTAGGAATATATTGGGGCCTAGAGTGATTAGGATCATAATGGTTCCTATGGAAGTGGACTTGAGGTTATCTTAGCCATGAAGGGTATTGCATGTGGTAGAGCAATTAGTTTCCCTGTAACCAAGTTTTTGTAAGAAGGAGAAGTGAACAATGTTGATCGTTGCTCCATAATCAACCATGTATATTTTTAAATAGTTGTTATAGATCCATACTTGTATAAAAAAAATTGATCTCCCATCCTAGCTAGCTTAGATTTAGGTGGGAGGCTTCATAAGTCAAAGAAGTAACTAGGGTCACGTGAACCTTGACTAGGTGGGAACATGTTTAGATCAATGTGGTTGATTTGGGCTTGTATAAGGGGAGAGACACTAGATAAATGCCCCAATCCTAGGGAATCAAACAATGTTTATCAATGAATGGGTTATTTCTTGAGTAGATCTAAAAAAGAGATGCGAGAGAATGTTTTGGTTAGGTCAGAGATCAAGTTGTAGTTACTTATAGGTTTAGGAATAGATTTAGTTTCTAGAATGTTTGAGATATAGATGGTCATGGGTTGGTATTCTTTAGTATGAGTAATGGTGTTTGATTCCTCCTCAAATTTTAATTCTACAACTCCTATCATCTAAGTTTTACTTTGAACACCTAATTAAGGAGCCACATCGATATTGGGTGCCCTAAAATAGAGGATTTGACATCATGATTTCCCATTACCATTGATTGATTGTGTTGAGAAAGGTGACTTAATGGGTTATTTTGATGTTGACCCTGAGCAAGTGCATTTGGTGGTTAGGGAAAGGGTTGTGGTAAATTGTTAGGTTCTAGTTTTAGGGAGTGATAGGACCATTTGGAAGGGTCTGAGTGTTTGTATGTGCACCTCCTAGGAACATGTATACAAACATTTACCTTTGATCCTATGATATCCTTTATATAAACTTGTTATATTTTTTGTAGCTTCAAGTGTCATGGCCTATGAATTGATAGTAAACATTGGGATCACAATCCCCATGCCTTATGTTTTATCCTTTCTACCTGAACCCTTGTTGATTATTGTGTGGGTAGTAGTTTTGGTTTTGAAACTAGGGGTATTGTTCATTTGACTGATATTAGTTTTGGTTTTGGTTTTGATATTGTGCATTATGAGGTGATGGTCAGTTAAAATAAACCACATAAATGGTAGGAGGAACACTTTGATTCATACCCCCTATGTTGATGGTATTGGTGGTGTTATTCATAGGTGGGTATTGACTATTATTTATGGGGTTTTATTTCTTACCTTGATTGATGACACCATCAGTAGTAGCATTCTTATTACAGTTTAAGATCTTGGGACCTTGGTTGTTTGTGTTGTTTTGGCTTTAGTTCGTACTTTGAGATCTCTAATTATTTTGATTGGGGGTGATGATGCACTCATTGGTTCCATTGGTTCACTGTCCACTATCGATGACTAATTGGTTAATTCATAATGAAAATTCAAGGGCCTCCTCATGTGACCAATATAATTTTTTTTGGATGTCTTCCCTCACTTATTGTTCAAGTGAATTGAGGAAAAAATTACATAACTCTCATTGGTCCATGTTTGGTGCACTGGCAAAGGAATATAATACATGTCACCATCTTCTAATGAAATGGGTAGCTAATTCATTGTTTTAATATTTGATATGCAATAAATCTCAATTGTCAATCTTTAGGAGTTTTTTCATGTCAGAATCTTTGATGAACTCAGACATAAGCTAGCAGAAAGAGTGTATAGACTTTTTAGAGAGGTGATAATACTGGTTAAGGGCTATCCCTTCAAGTGTCTTAGGGAATATCTTTGCTAAAACCCCATCCAAAGGCAATAACTACCTAATAATATTGACATAGTCCTTCACATTCACATTAGGATCCCTTCTCCTTTTAATTTTGGAAGATTTAGTAGGGGATGTAGGATAAAGACTCCCTGTATGCTAATTTTGAGGGGATATTTAAGTTATTCAACATAGGTTCCCATGTTGTTAAAATTTATCATTGTTACAATGACCCTGGTATGAGGAGGTAGGGTAGTGTATGGGTTGGCTTGATAGATATTAGGAGGTGTGGATGAAAATTGATAGGGTGGTATGGAGTAGGCCAAGGAATAATTATCTAGCTATGTAGATGTCACACACATGTGAAAGTATAAGGGGACAATATGAGATGTAGGAGGTATTGTGACTTATTATGGCAAAGTGTATAAGGTTTATTGTGGTGGTCTATGGGTTGTCTATGTGTATCCTAGTGAGATATGGGGTCAAACATATGCCTTCTATGGGGGATGACTATATGTGAGAGGTGTGTGACTTGGAGGCATAGGGAATGATGGATTGGTTACTACTACATTATTTGGTAATGGTGGAGCATATGTGTATACACTCCTTATAAGAGTTTAAATGAGTGGTTGGTAAGATGAATAAGTTTTTGAGACATCAGGGTTGGGGACCCCATGGGTGAGAATGTCTCTAAGAGGTTGGTGATAGATGTGGTTTTTCTGTGATATTTGCTCTTACAATGGTGAGAGCATGTATGTTTATTGTTACAACATGGGGTAAGTTATTGATGGAGTGGGGAAGAAGAGGGATGAGTTGGCATAATGGGGTTTTATCCTATACCTTGGATTAGAGCTTGTTGATTGTTTCTAGGTTATAGACACAACCTATTAGGGTATTGATGAGCTAATTTAAACTAGTGTTGGTAATAGGGCCTTGGGTTTCCAATGTAGGGAGGTTTGATGCTTAAGATGAGGCTATATGAGGGGGTTGATTTGAGGTGAAAGTTCCAAGAGTAGCATTTGTTGTGTCACCAATGGGTTGGAGATGTCCTAATTCCTACTGGGAAGACGAGTATTAGTATTCATGTGATTGACCTCATCTTATAAGTGATAGATCCTTCCTAAATAGTGATCATATTTGGCAACACTTTATAAGTCCATGTTTTGTAATTTGATTGATGGCCTTATGGCCATGCGAGGAGTGACCAAGCCTCCACCCATAAGAGTCATGGTGTTTAATTCAAGGTTGTTTATTGTAGTTTATGATATGTCACATATATCTTAAATGATGACCTTTCTTCTTTCTCGAATGCCAAGAAGGGATTAGTCATAAGATTGGTGTTATACATTAGTGTCAAATTTTAGGTTTTTCAAACTCATTAATCATGGTTTGCTAGAGCTAAATTGGCCTCTTCTATAGCCCTCTAGGCCTAGAGATGTGTTAATGTCTTGTCTAGACATATTCTAGGGGTATATGGATATCGAAAAATAAATGGAAGGAGAGAATATATAGAAATTAAAGGATAAGAAGAAGAAAGGGGTGCACAAAGGATGAAGTACTTCATGTTAGGTTTACCTATTTGCATGCACATAAATTAACACATGCTAATATATGCACTTGAATCCTTAAGGTCTAGTCGAGGTATCCAACATAATGGAAGGGATAGGGGTTTAACTGGTTGTTGAGTGAAATGGGATTTGGGATAGGTAGTGGTAATGGGTTCTCATGATGGAATTGGAGTGAATCAAAAGAACTCAAATCTCAACTCAATTCTAAAGTGGCTAAGGACTATGATGAGGTGGGGATTGGAGTGAATCAAAAGAACTCAAATCTCAACTCAATGCTAATGTTAGAATATGTAATAATGGTGGGACCAAGTGATCTAACTATAGGGAATAGGATGTGTTAGACAATATATGGTGTCTTAAGAAGGGTCATCCAAAAGAGATTAGGCAAAACCTAGAGAAAAATGTATGAGCTTATTCAATCAAATGGATTATAAAGTGTACTTGCTGGAATGTTGAAGCAAGGATTTGATATGTATTACTTATGCAGATAGACAAGGCTTATGTAAGACATGATTGCTTATATGAATGGGCAAGGATTTTGATATGATGTGGTTTCTTTCATGAATGGCAAGGATTTTTTTGTTGTGTGGTTTCTTGCATGAATGGCAAGGCTTTTGTTGTTGATTGTATTTGGGATTTTCTAGGTTTTTAACCAATGAATACTTGCTGAAAATAAAGTGCTAAAAGTAAAGAATATAAAAATGGAAAACAACTAAAATGAAAAGTATTTTTTTATCCTTTTAAATATTTGGAATGCATATAATGAGAGAGGAAAAAAACTTATATTACTATGCAAGATGTTGATTTTTCCTAGATTAATTTACATGCAAAGTAGATGCAATGTTTTTGTTTATTTTAATTGGTTTACATGCAATGAAATAATTGTATGAATTGAATCTATTGTGCATAATTAATATTAGAATATATCTAATCCAAAACAGATATAATGGAATACTTTCTATGGATTTTCCTTATAAACAAACCAGGCTAGCTTATCAACCTTTCTAACTTGCTACAAACAATCTTTTTTTCTAATGAATTGATAGGATGAAAGCAAAAGATATAAGTTCTTATTTTGTGTTTTGAAAGAGAGAAATGATAATGATTTTAAAATTTTAAAACCAATAATATCAGTAATTTACTACATTCATACATTCACCTATGGTTGTCTAAGTTTTCTATGTTTGCCTAAGTGATTGTTCAAGATGCAATAAGTTTGTTTAGTTCTTGACTAAAAGAAAAGTTGTCTTAGATAGAAATGAATTGGAGATTTGTTAAGATATATTTTTTGAATTGATTGAAAAGATGTATTTTTAACTTGAAAGGAAACTAATACATTGAATGCAAGCATAAATCAAAACTGATTATGTTTTTGTAGCAAAGACAAATGAAAGAGATAGATCTATTGCACTATCAAATTTGATTCTTTTATTTTTTAAATGGGAAATCAATTTAATCATAATAAAATAATTATATTAAATATAATCTAACAAATAAAAAATAATATAAAAATAAAAAGAACTCCAACTTTATTTTTTAATAAATCAACCGAAGTGCAAGTAGTGTGTTGATATAAGAATCCTCAACATGCTAGCTATGTATGATCTTGTGTAAATTCAATAAAATATATAGTTAAAGGATACACAAAATCTAGAACAAGATAGAAGAGAGGAGAAGACATATTCCACAAAAATAAGAGTAACTAAATAAAGGTTGGCTAATGTTTTGACTTGTAAGGTTTGTGTTTCTCTCACCAATGATACTTGTTCATTTTCAACTATGTAGTCGACTTGAATATACTAGGCACTGAATCTTCTAAAAATTGCAACAAGGCAATGGATTCAAAATATTTTTGATACAAATCTCTAATGGAAATTTTTGGATATGAAATCAGGTTCAAATTATCTTTCTTGTAGAAGATGAATGGAGTTTTCATGGGAGAGTTCAACTAAGTGTCATAGTGAGTTCAAATTGAGATGAATTGGAGAAGACTCAAATTAATAAAGTGAGTGAGATGGGAATGATTGGAAGTAAGCACAAGGTGATGCAAATAAGAAACATTAAGCTTGTTGTGAAAAATGCATGAAAATTAGAGTTATGGGAGCTAATTTTAAAAGGAATTTCAATTGTGATTAAACTGTCACTTTATGTAGGGTTGGTTGTAGAGCCATCACTTATCTTGAAAATACCTCTCTTTCAAATAATAACCTCTCCCATTTAACATATAACTTCCATTTTATAGAAGAACTACTTCTTTTATTTCAAAACCATTGCATCAGTTATGGAAAATAAGAGGTGGTTTCATAACTTAGGGGGGTAGTTTTGTCACTTGGGATGGTGGTTTCATCACTCATAGTCAATTTTTAAAATAATGTGAAAATGGATAGGAAGGTCATGATCAAGGGGATTGAAAGGGGTTAAAAGAGGAATGTGGAAGTATAGGGGGTTAGAGCTAGAGAGTTACTTGTAGAACACAAAATAAGAGGTCATTGCATCATCATTAAATTTGTATAAAAAATGTAACACTGTATAATTTTGAGGTGCATATTGTCACTACCTTTTCCATTATCCCTTACACATGTATTTTTGATATATTATTGTGATGACCTTGGATATATACTTTACATGTATTGACTTCTACATTGCATAAGTGTGTTAAATACATTCATGCTAACATGGTAGTTACAATTTTCGAAATTCTATATGAACATCCACTTGAACAAAATAAGGTTATACCAAGGTAGTTAATTATAAAATGTACTAAGGTTAATCCTCCACAAAAGGGTAACCAACATGCAATCCACTTTCCTAGGTGGCTAGTGCTTGAGATACTCTTGTATCAGAGATACACAGTGAATTCCATAGAATCCTTATCTGCTACATACCATATTAAAATATCTAGGTCACCTAAACATGTTTGTATTACTGTTACTTCAAAAAAACCATATAGCACTCAATGATGGGTTTTATGAACCCCTACTCCTTATACTATCTCTTCATGAAAACATATTCTTATTATACATACACAAATCATTACAAATCCTATAGTGCCAAATATTACACCTATCCATGCTCCTTGGCAATACCATCAGTTTATTGCACTAGGTTTATAGTGGGGAGATACCTATGAGCATCCTTTGGATGAGAACATAGGATAGTTTTTTATTTTAAAATATTCTAAAAATGCCAAAAAAATTAAAACATCCATTTTTTTTCAGCATTTACATATTCTATTAGCTCCTTGACATCTATATTGTTAGTTCTGTGTTGGTACATAGTATATCACCTATTTATATACACATGTTTTACACATATTTTGAGTGTGATACATATATACCTAGGCACATGATCTATGTACTTTGATATGTTGGGCCTTCTCTCTACTCATGTCATTTATAAATTGGGGCATCCAATTCTTTGATCATGATACACCTAGGTTATACCATTTTATGATCATTTTTTATTATCATGTTTGAACTTATATACTTACATATGCCTTTATCCATGGTTATATCTTTCACATCATAATTGATATGTTATGTTCTTAAATTTTTTTTCTAACATATGTATTCAAGGACTAGTATGATATGTTTATGCTATTTGCTTATGTTCCATGCTTTCCATTTATGCACTTCCTTAAGTGTCTTATCTTGTCTTGCATTGTATTTTTTGTTTGAGCATTTGAAAATGCTCCATTGATTGTGGCCCTTGTCCCTCTATTTACCTATTATGACATTTTTATATGTCATAATTTTTTGTATATAGACATTTGAACATGTATTTATACACTTTGTGAATATTTAACTAAGTTATATCCCTTCGATTGTGTGGCATTTGAACATGCACCTTGTTTGAGGTCTCTTTGGAACAAGGCATTTTGATTTGATTTTGAGTATTTTTGTGTGTGTGATTGATTTATTTTTAAACTTGTATTATTACTATCTAGACATTGCCATTATTAACATCATGCATCTTAGGACTTGATGTGATCACATACTATATACCCATTGTTATATATACCTAGACATGTTACTCCTATGCTACATGATACTTACACAAATTATATAGTTATATTATCCTTTTGTGGTAAGGTAAATACCATTTTATACTTTCCTTCACCTCAAAAGAGGGACATATCATTGGGGGCCTGCCAGAGAGGCATGAATTTCACACCTTCATAGTTTCATATTTCAGTGGGGGCATGCCAAAAAGGCACGACTTCCACACTTATTCAATATTTAGTGTTTTCATATTATAGTGAGGGCATGATATTGAAACATATTATACACACTTATACTAGTTTTCATATTCTTAAAATTTAGTGGGGGCATCTCATGGGAACATGTCTTCCATATGTACATAGTTTTCAAATTGGCCAAATTGCATAGTTATATGATTCAGATACACATTTGTGGTAAATTATAGAACATTGGTATGATTATTGTACCTAGGTCTTAGCTTGAGACATATATGAGGTGCATATTCCATGAAAAAGAGCACCTTAAATTATAAAATCAAATCAACCTTTAGATTTCAAATATTTTTACAGACTTTGGCATACACCAAGATGGAATTTTATGGACTATTATTGAGCCAATTTACTTTAGTAGTTGGTTCAATTTTAGTAAGGTTGAGGTGATTACATCACTAAATATTACCAAATTTATAGGATGGAGTGATCAAATCATCGACCCTCATTAGATTTATAATGTGAGTTGACTTGGATCACTCATGCTTACCAGGTTATAAGTATGATTGGATTGCATGATTGAGTTAATCTCAACCGATGGGTTGAAACTCATATTTTATCTAAGGTTGGGGGAAAGTTACCTTCCAATATTTATATATATGAACTTTTTGGTTTTCCATTTGTCCTAATCTCAACTCCATAGATTTACAATAAATCATCTATTCAAATCAAATTATCAAAAGAAAATATGTTACATCAATACATTAGTGTACTCATAACGTTGTTCTCTTTGCTTTCAATAATTTCAAATTATTTAAAATCTAAATCATGTACACTGATTATATACTGTAACATTCTCTTGGTTGTAAGTCAGTCACTAGCAAAGCACTCAAGTGGAACTCACAAAAAGATAAGGTGTGTTATACACACCCAAACACATGTTTATTATATTTTAAATTAGTAATTTTTGTACTTGATTAAATGGGGGTAAATATATACACTAAATATGAATTATATAACACCTCAATGTTGTATACTTAGAAAGTAATTCTCATGGTTATACCATTTAGTTATAAGACCTACATGTTACCAAAAGGCTTGCATCTACTATCCCTTATGCCTATTTATTATCTCTTAGTCTAAACGTATGTTATTCTAATGACCAGGCCTTTTGTACTACTCAAAATAATTCAAACCTACTTATTATCATCCTCTATAATTTTTGGACCTGTACCTATTTTTTAGCTTCTTGGACACTTGTGTCCTAGCCAGATGCCTATGTCAACATTAATGTCATGTGCCAAACTAAGTCATCAAAATTTCAAAGAAACATATTTTAAAATGTGGCCTAAGTAATTTAATGTGAGATATTTATAAAAAGGATTGGTATATATATATATATATATATATATATATATATATATATATCAATCTTCATCATTCCTCACCTAGCATAGACATAACGACTCATAGGGCAACCTAAAAAAGGCATTCGATCTGTTGTTCCCAAAATCAGCTTATCTCATTTTGGAAGCAACCCCCTACGAAACTTGTCCGTTTCGTCTTGTCTCTCTAAGTTCATTTTTTGATACAAATTCTGTAGTTCGTTTTCATCTTGGTCGGATCGGGAAGTGGTTACTACCCCGTCAAGGCCAAGTTTTCCCTTCCCCTTTTCCTTCTTCTCCTCTTTTCAGAGTTAGTCTCTTTTGCATTTTCCCTGCAAGGGTGGCGATTTTTTCCGCCCATGCTTATCTCTTGTTTTTCCATGCAAGGGCGGCGATTTTCGCCGCCCCTGCATTTTTCCATGCAAGGGCGGCGATTTTCACCGCCCCTGCATTTTTCCTTATGCGAGGGCGGCGAACATCACCGCCTCCACTCTTGCACCATTCCTTATGCAAGGGCGGCGAAAATCACCGCCCTTGCATTCCTTATGCAAGGGCGGCAAAAATCGCCGCCCCTGCATTTTCCTTCCTTTTTTTAGCTAACTCCCAGATTTTTTCTGGGTTGTCTTTTTCAAGCTTTTTCTTCCTTATTTTCCGTCCCTTTGCCCGTCCTAGCCTTTTTAAGTGACCTCCAGTAACCTATGTCACTTAAATTGCTCTCCCCCTCTCTCTCACTCTCCTTTCGACTATGGCTATAGCACCTTCAGTGAGCTCCTGCACGCGTGCTCCCGTCCAAACAAGATCGTCCCCTATGACGAAAGCATCTCCGTCAAAGGCAAAGATGATGAAATACAAGTACCAGGGCGTCTTCCCACTCACAACGGTCACCTCGAATGTCGATGACATTCGAGACACAGAGATCGGGCACGTAGATATGGCCAAATTCCTGGGACGAACCAAAGCAACAAATCCCAGCACTAGGATAAAGAGAATTATTGAGAGCAACATCCACCTGGTGGCCGCCTTCCCAGTAGCAGCACATCATGCAGAGTTCATCCTTTAATGCATGCACTTTTATGACAAAGAGACCAGATCGGTCTCAGACGCCAGTGGCAGCATGATCATTCGGTTGAACCCTGAATTTATTGACAAAGTTTTCCTATGTCCACCAGCCACCGAAGTAACCCAAATTGACTTCGAGAACGCGTAAAGGGAGTATGACAAAGACCCCGAGAGGGCAAAGAAGGTCATAAACCATAAATGGTTAAAAACCCCAAGGGCCAGTCTATCCAGATGGCCAAAAAGCTTCCCCAAAAGTGACTTCATTGAAGAAGTTGGTGACTTAATCACCCTCCTTAGCAGAGTACGGGGCCTCCCGTCCTCTTCACAATTCCATGAATAGATGTATCCATTCATTAAGATCATCCTGCAAGGCAAATAGGCCATCTTCTGGGGGGAACAGATCAACAATGTTATTCACGAGCAACTGACCAGGGTACAAACCTCCTTCAAATTCTACATGACCTCGTACCTGGTCTACATAACTACTGCCAAGTGATCTTTCCCAGGTTTAACAACAGAAGGAGATAGGAAGACCACTCTAGTCTATTCATACTATCCGCAGCTAACACTTTAGGAGTCAACACGTCATTTCAGATGAGTGAATGACGTGTTCTTTGCCGTATTCCTATGTCTCTTCGATCCTCAACTGGAGCATAAGAGAATATCAGATGAGGCTTGGACAGTAGTGAATAGTTTTGGCTGCATGTTCCTTCAGTTCTCTACATTTTCTTATCTTCGAGTGGGTTTCTACCAAGGATACCCTTATATGCTCCCTAGATTCCCTTCAGACAGGTTGGTCCTAATGGAGCTTTGCTGACAACTGGCCGTCGTGCACTCAAAACAGATGGAGCTCAAGAGACCCGATTTCAAGTTTCCTATCCAGATTGGCAGATTTTCAATTGCTACATTGACTAAAGCCAGGGTTATGGAAATAGAGATGCAGATGGTTACCATTAAATTATTTAAAAGATGGGAAAAATTTGATTACAGGGGAGTCAAAGAGATGATCTGAAGGAAGACTCAGTTCCACGAGCCCATGATTGAGGACATCTGGGTGGATATAAGGATGGCTGAAGAGATAAGGAAGATGGACTATTGCCATCTCACGCTAGAGCAAATAGAGTACCTCGGGCTTGCTGAGGTCCCTTCAAGGTTGATTGACGATGGGAATGTCGTGAACAGCAAATATCTGACAGAAAAGGTCGCTGGTTCCCCTCTTCCTCCAGTTAACTAGTCTCAAAAAGAATTGACCTCTCTAAGGAAAAGATTCGAACCAATATTGGCTAACACCAATAGTTGGTTGGCAGCAAAGGGGATCACCCTAAAAGAGTTCATCACAGGGTCAGAGGCTGAATACCAAGCAGAGATGAAGAGCAAGGCAGAAAGCCAAACCAAAAACAAAGATGACGTTCCTTCATCTTCTAGACCTCACAAGCCTAGGATCGTCTTTTTATCCAAAAATCCTAGGTCAGCACAAGACCCTGAGGCAGCAGTCGAAGGAACCAAAGAAAAAAGCCTTGGGGTACATGCAGCTCAACCAATGGGGACAGCGGATCAACCTTCAGAATGACCAGGTGTTGGGTCTCCAACCTCACCGAGGCAAGCACGGCCGATCCAGAGCTCCTCTCCTCCTCCTCAATCTCCTACAGTGCCCACTTCTCCTATCTCTCCCATCAGTGTTCCCTCTTCTAGACCCACTTCCCCTTCCAAAGTTATTTTTGGTAATCCTCAGGATCCTTCAGCAGGTTCACCTCGCTCTTCTGCATCCATTCCGAGTTTATCATCTGTCTTTTAACCTGCCACCAAGCCCTACACCTGATCCAAAATCAGTAGTTGGTACAGTTTCGCCAGTCACTCCAACCACGACTACTATCACCACCAGTAGTGTGGAAGCTGCTACAACGACACCAATAGAGGCGACTATTATTGCAACAGGTACTTCTCTCCCGCCATGGATGTCTACTTTCACACCTAAAAGAAAGAAAATGGCCATCTCCCCAGATGAATTTGACTTTGGTAAGATCATATCAGCAAAAGCAAAGGCTCCTAAAAGGCCAAAAATCCTCTCCAGGCTAGTCGAAGAGAAGGGACAAAAATTTCTAGAAATTGCCAAACCTCCTCAGGACGCAGCCCTTGAAGGTTTTGAGATGAGCAGTTATTCCCTCTCTCATGTTGAACTTGGCAAAGTTACTCACGAAGGGGCAAAGAGTGACCTTCAAGTAGCAATGGACATTATGGTCCAAAAGTTTGACAAGGAAAAAGAGATAAAGGATTTTTATAAAGTCAAGGCTGAGCAGTTAACGACAGTAATCAGGAGATTCACTATCCCACCTGAAGCAATGACTCCAGAGGCTTTTTCTGTGGATGATTCAGTCATTCAGAAAGCTGAAAAGACTTATTTGAAGGGGAAAGTAATGGAGGAATATATTGACAAAATGCACAACCAAGGAATCTCTCTACTGTCTGAGGTTGCGAAAAGAATAGGGAAAATGAAGAAGTTGAAAGCTCAGGTAGACAATTTTGTCTCCCTTCTCTCTCAGGAAATTGATGGCTTGGAGAAGGATCTCGATAGATGGAAGGAAATGAAAGATCTAAAAAAGAGTACCCTGATATCTATCGGTGTCATCCCCAACAAAGATTCTTATGTTGAGATCAAGTAGTCGATGATCTTCAGGATTCAGGTACTCAAAGATCTAATTGATGATCTCAAAGCTTTCAAGGAAGCTGGTGATAAAAGTGACCTGAGCTTGTTAAACAATTAGAAGAGCTGCCTTGCGACTTGACCTCCAAGGATCATCAGTTCCTTCCAGCAGATGAAATGATTCAGAATTTTGAAGGGATGATCCAGAAGGATTTCAAAGGGGCGTCTTTCTCAATAACTTCAGTGGACAGCATTCTGAATGCTCAGTTAACTTTGGAGAATTTAAAATCTAGGTTAACTGGCCACTCTAAGGCCATCACAGCATTGAAAGATGCACTAATCAGATCAAGGGTCATCTCTAAAAATGCAGTTGCACCAGACAGTGTAGGAATTCAGGCATTGATCACCATGTACGATGCTCATTTGAAGAAGTCCAGCGGCAAGAATTGACACTCTCTCTCTCTTTCTCTCTTCTTCTATCCTTATGCATTTCTGTTTTATGTAGAATGCATGCAAATTTTGTAATATGTAATTACGAATAAAATATTTTGGAAAATATCTAAAAGTCAAAGATGAGTCATCTTTGACCATGATATTGTATATTTTATTATTTTTCTATTTTTGAGGATTTTTCTCCCTATATATAATGGAGACCTCATTTGTAAAAAAGGCTTGGAAAATTAAATAGCAAATACTCTACTGAAATTGAAGCAACTTTTGAGACTTTGTGCTCAAACTTTTAAATCATATTCTGTTGAATGAATGAGGAGCAGGTTATTTTGAACTTTGTGTTGAGATTATCTGTGTTGTTTGGGAAGTAGTTCTTATGTCTCTTTCCTAAGTAATATCTTATTCATCTGATTTAGTAAGCAAAGTGGGTGTGTTATTATTATCTGAGGGCACTTCTTGAGGGTAGAAGATAGACTTTGTGCTGCTTTTACCTTTGAGATTCTTTTATTTTTTGTAGTTTCAGGTGAAGACTTTGTGCTTCACTGTACTCTATGGTTGTACTTGTTCCAAATTTGTGGAGAAGCTACGGAAGATTTTGTGCTTGCATGAGTGTTCTTATGACCGTTGTTACTTCAGGTAATCTCTTGCTCTTCGTTTAACACCATTCCTGAAAGAAGAGGAGTGTTGTTACCTTTTGACCAGGGATTTTTCCTCTTTTGTTCTTTATACATTACTTCTAAAAAAAGAGAAGTAGATGCTGTTCTACCCCCCATGTGTTATTTACTGCTTAATTATATATATGCTTATAGCATGTAAATATTGATAGGGAACCTCCCCTTGATGAGAGGAGAGATTTACCTCGTCTAGATCTGGTAAAGCCGCACTCTTCGTGGTGTAAATCTCCCTTATGCTGTGGTTGATATCCCTATTTTGCCATCAGTTAGTTGATGACAAAATATTCACCCAACAGTTTTTGGCGACTCCGCTGGGGACTCGAATGTGCAGTCTGAAACCTCAAGTTTCAGGTTGAAGCAGTCCATACCCTTACCCATTACGTAATCTGGCGACTCCATTTCATGTCTTACCCATTATCATTTTAGCCTTACCAGCTACCTCCATTATATTATCTGGTCTGCAAAACCAGAGCTACTGGGAAGAACACGCATCTTAGAGCCTCAAGCTTCAACTTGAAGTTGTTTCGGTCCCAATTTTGTTTTAAAAATTTGGCAACCCCACATTACACCAGAGGTCAGAGATCTGAGGGTGTTGTTGACCCTATGTTTGAGTTGGCGCAACAGAGTAATTTTGATCTGTTTCCCCCATCAACTTCTCTTCGATGGTCTAGGAGTGTTCCTTCTAGCCTTGTCAGGCCACCAACACAAGGTAGATCTCCTTTTTCTGCTGTCAATCGCCGCCTACCTATAAACACTCCACCAAGGTTTGTTATCCCACCTTTTCATCCCCTTATCATAATGGCTCAAGGCCCATGGGGTAATTCTTTTGGTCCTCTTAATTTAACCCCACCTCTGGATGAACTACCTCGTAGTTCTAGGAAAAATTTTCCTAAGTTTTTTGGTGATGGAAAGGTTCATCTCGACGAGCATATTGCTTCTTTCTCCATAGCATGTGGCATAATAGGGGTTGAATTTGAAGATGTGGCAGTGAGACTTTTTATGGAGACTTTACAAGGTGCCGCTGCGGATTGGTTCTATCACTTGCAAGTCGGGTCAGTAACTGACTGGAATACACTAAAGTCCATTTTTGAAGCTCAGTTTAAACCCGCTAAAGATGCACATGCTTTGTTAGCTCAGATAACACAGATAAAAAAAGAATCCCAGGAACCCATGAGGGATTTCATAGCTAAGTTCAACAAATTAAGAAATCGAATTCCTACTGTGGTTCAACCCACGCTGGAGAATCTCAAATGCTTTTTTATCAACTCACAGCTCCTCGAAGTAAGTTTTTTGTTGAGATGAGCTGGCCCTATGGACCTAGCCTTGGCTCAAGGATTGGCCACCGAGATTGAAGACGATCTTATCCTGGCAGGCAAAATCAGGAAAGATTCTGGTAAAAATAAATACCCCTCACCTGCTGAAAGCTCTTCCATGGGCACTACTAATCCTATGGTGCAAAAATTAACAAATGAATTGATAGCTTTGAAAAGACAAATTGCTCAAGGCGGGTCTGCCCCTACCTATCGAGATGCACCCAGGAGGACATTTCAGAATCAGCCATATCAAGGTAATACTGCTCAAACCCAAGGACAATCAAACCACCTACCTCTCCCTTCAGGAAGATTAGCCATTGAAGCAGCACCTAAAAATTTGGCAATTGGATATCTAGAAGCTGAGCACGATAACTCCTTTCAGCCGCAGCTAGATCAATCAGAAAGTGCTAACCTCTTTGATGAACAGGGTGAGGAATTAGCTGGTGACTCCAGTATCAGTTTCCTGGATTATCAAGATGAAGCCAGAGGTAAAGGGAAAGATTCAGAGGGAGCTTATGCTATTTTTACCAGATCTCAAAATCAGTCGGCTTCACGCGCTGACAAAGGGAAAGCAGATGATGAGCCCTGGCCAGTAGTTTCTATTGCCCAACGCGGGACTCCATTACCTCCGCAATTAAAAGATCAGGTAACTCATAAAAGAGTAACTACTCCCAGTCACTCAATATCCCCCTCTCCTACTACTCAGGCCGGTGAAGTACCTGTCAAAGCCTCTGATGAGGGGACTTCTTCTTCTTCTATTGCAACCACTTTTCAATCATTTGATATTATTGATCATGCTAGAAAGACTAAGATTCAAATGACAGAGGTTGAGTATTTAAGAGCTAACCCAGAGCAGTTTGATAGGTTAGCAGAGTATTTAAAAAAAAAAGCTGTCCCTGTAGGATAAGATCCTTTGAAAGTTGTTCCTGATCTCCCCAAAGACAAACCAACCCAAAATAATCTGGTTGTGACCCCTCCCGTCGCTCCTAGAAAAATAGAACCTTTCTATGTCTCTCTGCTTATAAATGGTTACAAACTAAGTAACTGCATTATAGACTCCGGGGCTTCAGATAACGTCATGCCTGCAAAAGTGGCAGATTCTCTTGGCTTAACTTTAACCAAAACTTTTGGGAGGTGTTTTTCCATGGAAAACAAGCAAGTTCCCCTCCTTGGCCAAATAAAAGATGCCCAATACACCTTCGCGGCTTTTCTAGAAAAGCGAATTAAAATGATGGTTCTAGTAGCGGATGTTCCAGCATCTTACAGCATCCTTCTTGGGCGAAATTTCTATAAAGATGTTGGAGGCGAGTTAAGCATGGACCTATCTGAAGCAAGGATTCTGGTTCAAGGCGTCATGAAAAGATTGCTTCCTAAAAAGGAAGCCAGGTATGTAGTTACCCATTCCACAGCACCTGAAGCTCAAATTTTATTTGAGTCATCAGGCATGGGCACTTATTTCTTATCCACAGACGAGATCCATGGTGCATTAGATGAAACTCCTGCATGTGATGATTTGATTTTGGTTTTAGCTAACGCGAAGGATGGGATGCCCAAGCAAAATGAACACATAAAACAATCTTTTCCCCGAAATAGAAAAGTTTTTATGGAAAAAGTAATACCTGATGAGTTGTGGACTTTGGAGTTTGATGACAGTTGTTCTTCTACTGGATCTGGAGCAAGAGTGGTGTTGGTATCCCCTAAAGGAGAGATTACCCCTTTTTCCTACAAATTACAATTCAATAATACTAACAACACAGCCGAATACGAATTCTTGTTGCTCGGACTACAAGCTGCCAAAGAAAAGGGCGTTAAGAAACTCCATGCTAAAGGAGACACTGAGTTGATAGTCTGTCAGGTAAGGAACCTCTATCAGACCAAGCATGAGAGGTTGTGCCATTACCGCAATCTAGTATGGGATCAAATCAAAAATTTCAATGCCTTCGATATCTCTGCCATTTTGAGGGAATTCAATGATCGAGCAGATGCATTGGCTGTTTCTGCCACCCTCCTGATTCCCCACTCAGATTTTAAGGGAGATAAGTATAGTATTGAGCTAGTTTTCTGACCAAGTGTACCCGACAATGTCGATCACTGGCAGGTGTTTAACAACGATGATCAAATCATCGCCTTCTTGGAACAAAAAGACACTTTCAAACAATTGCATTTTGAAGGTAGTGAGCCCTGGGAGTGTGGACTGACCCCTGAAACCTAGACCCATACAGGTGAAGATTTTCTACAGCTCAAGGGGAATAAAATTCCCAAAGGTTTGGTTTCCCTAGAGAAGCTGTTTGATAACCATGACAGGTTTGTCAAATAGCAACGAACAAATTCAAATTCTTCTCAAGATTTTGATCAAGTCAACTTGGGAACCAAGAACGACCCTAAGATGGTAAACATTAGAAAATGCTGCACTTCCAAAGAAAGGTTTGAGCTTGCTAGTTTACTCCGCCAATATAGGGACGTATTGGCTTACTCTTATGATGACTTGAAATCTCTCAGGCCACATGACATTCATCATGACATCCCTCTGAAAGCCAACTCTGTGCCTTACAAATAGAAATCTAGGCAATATAATCCAAAAATCTCAGACACTATTTTAGCTGAGATACAAAAGATGCTGGATGCTCGAATAATTTTTCTGATCTATCATTCAACATGGGTTGCCAACATAGTACCCGTTAGAAAGAAAAATGGTGAGATTCGAATCTGTGTAGATTTTAGGAACTTGAATCAGTTGTCCTTAAAAGATAACTACCCCCTTCCCATCATGGATCAAGTCCTATAGATGGTAACAGGTTCAGAAATGTTATCAATGCTTGACAGTTTTTTGGGTTACAATCAAGTTGAGGTCGGGAAAGCAGATCAACACAAGACAACGTTCACCATGCCCTGGGGCACTTTTGCTTATTGCAGGATGCCTTTCAGTCTGATAAACACATGCACTACTTTTCAAAGGGCCATGGATCTCGCTTTCAAAGATGTTATGGGAAAATTCATTGTAGTATACTTAGATGATTTGACGGTATTTTCAAAACAAAGCTCTGAACATGTTCACCATTTGCAAAAGATCCTGGAATGCTGCCGTCAAAACGGCATCTCGTTAAATCCAAAGAAATCCATCTTCAGAGTAACTGAAGGGAAACTTCTCAGACACATAGTGTCTTGAGAAGGCATCAGGATTGATTCAGAAAGAGTTAGCTCCATCCAGGAACTTACTCTGCCTACCAGCAAGACCGCAGTCCACTCTTTCTTTGGAAAAGTGAATTTCCTTAGGAGGTTCATTCCAGAATTTGCTGAGAAAACCCGTCATATTGTCAACATGATGAAAAGCAATGCCGTATTCAGGTGGACTACCGAGGGCAAAATAGCATTCAAATAAATTAAGGAAGCAATCGCTCGGGCACCAGTTTTGGTCTATCCGGACTATACTAAAGGTTTCAAGATATATAGTTACGCCTCTGAGCATACACTGTCAGCTATTTTGGTTCAACCAAATTCAGAAAATACAGAATCTCCTATTTCATTCATGAGTTGCCCACTCAAAAATCATGAATTAAAATATTCCCTTATGGAGAAACATGCTTACGCCGTAGTCAAGGCTGTAAAGCAGTTCAGGTTTTATATCCTGAATTCTCACACCAAAGTTCTCGTACCAGATACAACAATAAAATCTATTTTGACTCAGCAAGAGTTCGGTACAAAGAGGGGTAACTGGATTGCCAAAATTCAGGAATTTGATTTGGACATCAAACCAACCAAGCTCGTACGGGGATGGGGCCTCTGCCAATTGATCACCAACAACATTCCAGATGAATTAAAAAATGAAGATCAAGATATCGAAAGCGTGCCCACAGTTCTCTTTGTCGCCACTACTGATGAGTGGTTTTCTAACATTGCTTATTTCCTAACATATGGCGAATGTCCTCCTCATCTTTCTTTTAAAGAAAAATGGAATGTTAAATTAAAAGCAGTTGGATATGTTCTGTGGGACAATGGTCTTTATAAAAGAAACCTGGACGGGGCATTTCTTCGTTGTGTTGACAAGGCTCAACAAGGAAGACTTTTAGAATCTTTCCACAATTTGGCCTGTGGAGGACATTTCTCCGCACCGGTGATGGCACACAAAATTCTGTGAGCAAGGTACTATTGGCCCACTCTTTTTCAGGATGCTTACAAATGGGTGCGTAAGTGTGAGCTATGTCAGCAATTCATCAAAAAGCCTAAGCTACCTGCTTTGCCCCTCAAGCCAGTTATGATCGATGAACCATTTCAGCAGTGGGGTATTGATTTCATTGGCGTAGTTAACCCATCTTCAAGTGCCAGGCATGATTATGTCCTCACCGCGACAGACTATTTTACTAAGTGGGTGGAGGCCAAACCAACTAAGCATGCTACATCTGAAGTAGTATGCACCTTTCTCAAAGAAAATATCATCTCCAGGTTTGGGGTTCCACTAAAAATTGTGACAGATAATGCAGTCTGCTTTTCGTCACATGAAATCACTCAATTTTGCTTCCATTATGGGATTACCTTGTCTCACACTTCAGATTATTTTCCTCAGGGAAATAGACAAGCAGAATCAAGTAACAAGAACTTGGTCACCATTATCAAGAAGTTGGTGGACGACAATCAGAGAACATGGCACAAAGCTTTGTATGATGCTTTATGGGCCGACAGAATAATGCCCAAAAGAGCTATAGGTATGTCACCTTTCCAACTCCTATATGGATGAAATGAAAAAATCCCCATCACCCTTGAACTACCAGCACTCAGATTAACTAGAGCAATCGAAGACTCGACCTTTGGAAGCTCAGTTGACAAGTGGATCATGTGTCTGACTGAGCTGAACGAACAACGAGTTATGGTGGTGGATCGGATCAAAGAACATCAGAACTGAGTGAAGACGCTTTTTGATAAAAAAGCTAAAGTGCATGAGTTCCAAGTCAGAGATCAAGTCTTGTTATGGGACAAGCGGCGTGAATCAAAAGGGATGCACGAAAAATTTGACTCCCTATGGAGAGGTACGTTCACCATTCGACAGCTCTGTGGTGAAGCTAGCTTTTTGCTAGAGTATAAAGATGGAACACCGTTTACACTACCTCACAATGGGTAGCATCTAAAGCTTTTCAACCCTTGAAGCTTGGATGAATCCATTTGTAAAGTATGTACAGTTCTTATATTTTGTCTGTCTTTTTTTCTCATTTTTCGCTCGACTCCATAGCCCAATGGCTTGGATGAAGGCACTTAGAGACTGGATTCTGCTTCTGCTAATCATTTCGATTGAGTGGAAGTTCCCCAACAGGAGCCAGCTATTGTTTCCAAAATTAGCTTATCTCATTTTGGAAGCAAGCCCCTACGAAACTTGTCTGTTTCGTCTTGTCTCTCTAAGTTTATTTTTTGATACAAATTCTGTAGTTCATTTTCATCTTGGTCGGATCGGGAAGTGGTTACTACCCCGTCAAGGCCAAGTTTTCCCTTCCCCTTTTCCTTCTTCTCCTCTTTCTGGAGTTAGTCTCTTTTGCATTTTCCCTGCAAGGGCGGTGATTTTCTCCGCCCATGCTTATCTCTTGTTTTTCCATGTAAGGGCGGCGATTTTCGCCGCCCCTACATTTTTCCATGCAAGGGCGACGATTTTCACTGCCCATGCATTTTTCCATGCAAAGGCAGTGATTTTCGCCGCCCCTGCATTTTTCCTTATGCGAGGGCGACAAACATCACCGCCTCCACTCTTGCACCATTTCTTATGCAAGGGCAGCAAAAATCGCCACCCTTGCATTCTTTATGTAAGGGCGGTGAAAATCGCCGCCCCTGCATTTTCCTTCCTTTTTTCAGCTAACTCCCAGATTTTTTTTGGGTTGTCTTTTTCAAGCTTTTTCTTTCTTATTTTCTGTCCCTTTGCCCATCTTGGCCTTTTTAAGTGACCTCCAGTAACCTATGTCACTTAAATTGCTCTCCCCCTCTCTCTCACTCTCCTTTCGACTATGGCTGCAGCATCTTCAGCGAGCTCCTGCACGCCTGCTCCCGTCCAAACAAGATCATCCCCTATGATGGAAGCATCTCCTTCAAAGGCAAAGATGATGAAATACAAGTACCAGGGTGTCTTCCCGCTCACAGCGGTCACCTCGAATGTCGATGACATTCGAGACATCGAGATCAGCCACGTAGATATGGCCGAATTCCTGGGACGAACCAAAGCAACAAATCCCAGCATTGGGATAAAGAGAATTATTGAGAGCAACATCCACCTGGTGGCCGCCTTCCCAGTAGCAGCACATCATGCAGAGTTCATCCTTCAATGCACACACTTTTACAACAAAGAGACCAGATCGGTCTCAGACGTTAGTGGCAGCATGATCATTCAATTGGACCCTGAATTTATTGACAAAGTTTTCCTATGTCCACCAGCCACTGAAGTAACCCAAATTGACTTCGAGAACATGCAAAGGGAGTATGACAAAGACCCCGAGAGGGTAAAGAAAGTCATAAACCATAAATGGTTAAAAACCCCAAGGGCCAGTCTATCTAGATGGTTGAAAAGCTTCCCTAGAAGTGACTTCATTAAAGAAGTTGGTGACTTAATCACCCTCCTTAGTAGAGTACAGGGCCTCCCGTCCTCTTCACAATTCCATGAATGGATGTATCCATTCATTAAGATCATCTTGCAAGGCAAACAGGCCATCTTCTGGGGGGAACAGATCAGCAATGCTATTCATGAGCAACTGACCAGGGTACAAACCTCCTTCAAATTCTATATGACCTCGTACCTGGTCTACATAGCTGCTGCCATGCAATCTTTCCCAGGTTTAACAACAGAAGGAGATAGGAAGACCACCCCAGTCTATTCATACTATCCGTAGCTAAAACTTCAGGAGTCAACACATCATTTCAGACGAGTGAATGACGCATTCTTTGCCGTATTCCTATGTCTCTTCGATCCTCAACTAGAGCAGAAGAGAATATCAGATGAGGCCTGGACAATAGTGAACAGTTTTGGCTACATGTTCATTCAGTTCTCTACATTTTCTTATCTTCAGGTGGGTTTCTACCAAGGATACCCTTATATGCTCCCTAGATTCCCTTCAGACAGGTTGGTCCTAATGGAGCTTTGCCGACAACTGGCCGTCGTGCACTCAAAATAGATGGAGCTCAAGAGACTCGATTTCAAGTTTCCTATCCAGATTGGTAGATTTTTAGTTGCTACATCGACTAAAGCCAGGGTTATGGAAATAGAGATGCAGATGGTTACCATCAAATTATTCAAAAGATGAGAAAAATTTGATTATAGGGGAGTCAGAGAGACGATCCAAAAGAAGACTCAGTTCCACGAGCCCATGATTGAGGACATCTGGGTGGATATAAGGACAGCTGAAGAGATAAGGAAGATGGACTATTGCCGTCTCACGCTAGAGCAGATAGAGTACCTCGGGCTTGCTGAGGTTCCTTCAGGGTTGATTGACGATGGGAATGTCATGAACAACAGATATTTGACAGAAAAGGTCACTGGTTCCCCTCTTCCTCCAGTTAACTGGTCTAAAAAAGAATTGACCTCTCTAAGGAAAAGATTCGAACCAATATTGGCTAACACCAATAGTTGGTTGGCAGCAAAGGGGATCACCCTAAAAGAGTTCATCACAGGGTCAGAGGCTGAATACCAAGTAGAGATGAAGAGAAAGGTAGAAAGCCGAACCAAAAATAAAGATGACGTTCCTTCATCTTCTAGACCTCACAAGCCTAGGATTGTCTTTGTATCCAAAAAGCCTAGGTCAGCACAAGAGCCTGAGGCAGCAGTCGAAAGAACCAAAGAACAAAGCCCCAGGGTACAGGCAGCTCAACCAATGGGGACAGCGGATCAACCTTTAGAATGATCAGGTGTTGGGTCTCTAACCTTGCCGAGGCAAGCACGACCGATCCAGAGCTCCTCTCCTCCTCCTCAATCTCCTACAGTGCCCACTTCTCCTATCTCTCCCATCAGTGTTCCCTCTTCTGGACCCACTTCCCCTTCCAAAGTTGTTTTTGGTGATCCTCAGGATCCTTCAGCAGGTTCACTTCGCTCTTTTGCATCCATTCCAAGTTTATCATCTCTGTCTTTTAACCTGCCACCAAGCCCTGCACCTGATCCAGAATCAGCAGTTGGTACAATTTTGCCAGTCACTCCAACCACGACTACTATCACCACCAGTAGTGTGGAAGCTGCTACAACGACACCAGTAGAGGCGACTATTGTTGCAACAGGTACTTCTCTCCCGCCATGGATGTCTGCTTTCACACCTAAAAGAAAGAAAATGGCCATCTCCCTAGATGAATTCGACTTTGGTAAGATCATACCAGCAAAAGCAAAGGCTCCTAAAAGGCCAAAAATCCTCTCCAGGCTAGTCGAAGAGAAGGGACAAAAATTTCTAGAAATTGTCAAACCTCCTCAGGACGCATCCCTTGAAGGTTTTGAGATGAGAAGTTATTCCCTCTCTCTTGTTGAACTTGGCAAAGTTACTCACAAAGGGGCAAAGAGTGACCTTCAGGTAGCAATGGACATTATGGTCTAAAAGTTTGACAAGGAAAAAGAGATGAAGGATTTTTATAAAGCCAAGGCTGAGCAGTTAACGGCAGTAATCAGGAGATTCACTATCCCACCTAAAGCAACGACTCCAGAGGCTTTTTCTGTGGATGATTCAGTCATTCAGAAAGCTGAAAAGACTTATTTGAAGGGAAAAGTAATGGAGGAATATATTGACAAAATGCATAACCAAGGAATCTCTCTGCTGTCTGAGGTTGCAGAAAGAACAGGGAAAATGAAGAAGTTGAAAGCTCAGGTAGACAATTTTGTCTCCCTTCTCTCTCAAGAAATTGATGGCTTGGAGAAGGATCTCGATAGATGGAAGGAAATGAAAGATCTAAAAAAGAGTACCCTGATATCTATCGGTGTCATCCCCAACAAAGATTCTTATGTTGAGATCAAGGAGTCGATGATCTTTAGGATTCAGGTACTCAAAGATCTAATTGATGATCTCAAAGCTTTCAAGGAAGCTGGTGATAAAAGTGACCTGAGCTTGTTAAACAAATTAGAAGAGCTGCCTTGTGACTTGACCTCCAAGGATCATCAGTTCCTTCCAGCAGATGAAATGATTCAAAATTTTGAAGGGATGATCCGGAAGGATTTCAAAGGGGCGTCTTTCTCAATAACTTCAGTGGACAACATTTTGGATGCTCAATTAACTTTGAAGAATTTAAAATCCAGGTTAACTGGCCACTCTAAGGCCATCACAACATTGAAAGACGCACTAATCAGATCAAGGGTCATCTCTAAAAATGCAGTTACACCAGACAACGTAGGAATTCAGGCATCGATCACCATGTACGATGCTCATTTGAAGAAGTCCGGCAGCAAGAATTGACACACTCTCTCTCTTTCTCTCTTCTTCTATCCTTATGCATTTCTATTTTGTGCAGAATGCATGCAAATTTTTTAATATGTAATTACGAATAAAATATTTTGGAAAATATCTAAAAGTCAAAGATGAGTCATCTTTGACCATGATATTGTATATTTTATTATTTTTCTGTTTTTGAGGATTTTTCTCCCTATATATAATGGAGACCTCATTTGTAAAAAGGGCTTGGAAAATTAAATAGCAAATACTCTACTGAAATTGAAGCAACTTTTGAGACTTTGTGCTCAAACTTGTAAATCATATTCTGTTGAATGAATGAGGAGCAGGTTATTTTGAACTTTGTGTTGAGATTATCTGTGTTGTTTGGGAAGTAGTTCTTATGTCTCTTTCCTAAGTAATATCTTATTCATCTGATTTAGTAAGCAAAGTGGGTGTGTTATTATTATCTGAGGGCACTTCTTGAGGGTAGAAGATAGACTTTGTGCTGCTTTTACCTTTGAGATTCTTTTATCTTTTGTAGTTTCAGGTGAAGACTTTGTGCTTCACTGTACTCTACGATTGTACTTGTTTTGGATTTGTGGAGAAGCTACAGAAGATTTTGTGCTTGCGTGAGTGTTCTTATGACCGTTGTTACTTTAGGTAATCTCTTGCTCTTCGTTTAACACCATTCCTGAAAGAAGAGGAGTGTTGTTACCTTTAGACTAGGGATTTTTCCTCTTTTGTTCTTTATACATTACTTCTGAAAAAAGAGAAGTAGATGCTGTTCTACCCCCCCATGTGTTATTTACTGCTTAATTATATATATGCTTATAGCATGTAAATATTGATAGGGAACCTCCCCTTGATGAGAGGAGAGATTTACCTCGTCTAGATCTGGTAAAGCCGCACTCTTCATGGTGTAAATCTCCCTTATGCTGTGGCTGATATCCTCATTTTGCCATCAGTTAGTTGATGACAAAATATTCACCCAACACGATCAAGAATTTGAGTGAGCAAAACTTCCTTATTATTTCTTATTTCAATATTAGTCATAGGGACAACCCATCTGTAAGTTTGATGTACTGAAGGAACATTCTATGAACCATATTTTCCAAGTTACAAGTTAAGTCACTTTATGTACTTGCTTATCCCACATTGCATCTTTATTCACACAAAAACCAACACATAGGGGAGAAATACATAAGTCTAAATCCTTATTCAGAGTATTAGATATGTAGGCAATTCTCATTTATAGAGGGGTCCTTGGGGTAATTTGATACCATATGCCTACTAATCATTTTTTACCATAGTTACTCTAAGGGTGAAGAAGATAGGGTTTTGATCATTTGATAAAGAGTGACAACCTATGCATGAGATATAAACACACTAGAGTAAAGGTAATAGAAAATAAAAAGGGTCTAGGTGGTCACACTCAGATCTAGTCAATATTCCATACTAGACACCTGCATCTAACTCAGACACCAATGTTGACATAACTATCTAGGGCTGATGCAAGCATCTGAGGCCACATAATGCAAATTTAAATAATTTGATGATTGATCCAAAATCTAGATCCAGTCTAATTTTGGCCTATTCTATATTATATTTGCACATACATAATAAACTAGCTAAGTACTCTTATTTATAATTCATTGCAATATTAATAAATAGTTGTACTTTTTATTTTTAGCATATCTCAACATTTAAGTTTAGAATATTGCTTATTTAAGTTTATGAATCAATTGCCTACTATAGATCTATTTATCACCCTTGTGCTTTATCATATCAATATTCTTAACCTTATACTATATTGACCCATCTCAATTTAGGGTTAAAAATTACAATGTAAATAAAGTATGGCTAAATAATGAATGTAAATTTAATTGCATTGTGATATATGTCTAATAGTTGTAGTGATCACCTCACCTATTTCAAGAAGTATGTTTCATTATGCCAAGTGAATCTATAAATTATGAGTGTTGTAGTAGGAAATTATTATGTAATTGGACTTAAAATTAAGTAAAATATATTTATTTGATCCTAATTTCCAAAAAATGGTGGAACTATTTCTTGTTATCCTATTTTTGAGGTCAAGTGAGCCCATAGCCATTATAATAAGAAGTAGGAAATTATTATTCACTTATAATTTAAAGTATGTAAAATTTATCTAATTGAGCCAATGGTAAAACATTTGATTAATACAAAAAAAATTATAAGGGGGAGTGATGGGAGGGAGAAAAAGACTAGCAACATATTTGAAATTGGTTGTTGGGTAAGATTATGATGGCGAGTAGGGAGACAATGAGCAGGAGGATGGTGATCATGATGATGACAAGAAGGATGGAAAACAAGGTGATGTAGATCAAACTAATGGTGAAAAATAAGAGGGGGATCTGGTGGATAAGAAATAAGATGCTTAGAATTGTTTGGTATAGATAGGTAGAGAGACGAATTGAGATCTTGCTAGTTTAGGGAAGAAAATTGGTCTCTCTTGGGAAGATAGAGTGGTTAGGCTAAAACTAATGGGTGATATTGATGGGATCCAAGGTTTGAGTACTATAGTGTAATAAGGGGTGGTCTATTTATAAATCCATGATCTAGTTGTGACTAGATCTCAACAACATTAGACAAATGCTCAGATTGGTAAATTCCAAGGTAGAATACCGAATATCAATAATCTAAGAGACTAGGATAACAGGAAGTGGAAGCTCAATGGTCAGGTAGACATCTCAACCTTGATTAAATATTTTTTTCATTTCCCTCTCCAATCAAGAGGATTGTTCATTTGTGCTATTAAGGGGACCTTATTCCTTGGGAAATCTTGCCTTTCTGTTATAAAATGGAATCTAGGTGATTTAGAGGATGAAAATTTTAACCAAATTCTAATTTGGGTTAACTCCAGGCCTCTTACTATAATTTTGGGAGGAAGAAGTTTTGAAAGATATTTCAAATTATTTTGTTTAATTTATCATCCTTGATCTTATTACTAAATCTAGGATAAGACTTTTAGCTTCTAGATTATGTGTATTAGCTTTCACGAACAAAGAGATTCCCACCTATATCAAGCTAAACTCCAAATATGGAGTAAGGCTTGAAAGGATAGTTTATAAAAAAATACATGCCTTTTTTTTAAAGTGTAATAAATTTGGACATGAATCTGTTTATTGTTTGATAAAGAAACATGTTTATCCTAAATGGAGAAGAAAAGATGGAATTAATTTTAAGGATGAAGAAGAGATCCAAAATGATGGGCAAGGAAAAATTTAGAATTAGGGGAAGACCAAGCTAAAGAACAAAGGTAGATTGAGCTGATGTTAATCAGAAAGACAAAAATGAAGACATGGCTTAAAATGGCCCCAAAAAAATTGAGATCCTTAGGCTTCATGAAGAAAATGTAGGACGCTTTAAGGATTTAATGTTAGAGAAAGGAATATATCTTGGGTTTGTCAAGGGTGTTGAGCTAGTAGACCAAGATCAATAATTTGTGATGGAAAAGGAGAAAGGTATTGGGAACGGTAAGAGTGAAGATTTAGATGATCAAATCTAGATTATTTTTGAGGAAAATGTTAGTGGTTTGGAAACTCTTTTTTTGGATAAGGATCAAGAAGTTATAACTCTATAGGATGGATATATCTTAGAAGATCACAACCAAGGTAAAAAAAATTATAAAGGGTTTTGAGTAAGCCTTATATTTCAAAAGAAAATTCTAAAACTGTGTTTTCAACCACTAAGGTAGAGGGTAGGAACATGAGGGTCCTTGCCTTTTAGGAGGGATCTATGTACAACAAGTTTATCATAAAAGGAGTAGAGGAAATGGAGACAAAATACATCTATGAGGGTAGATAGATGGAAGAGAGATGGAATTGAATGACTCACAAAAAATAAAAAGGCAAGAGAATGGTTCAATCAAATGATAGAATCACCAAAAACATGAAAAGTGAAGGAACTAGTAAGAGCTAGATCTAAATTTGTTGTAGAATTGCTATAGATTATCTATTATACTATTATAGTTATGCTATTAATCATTTTTAGTTAGCTATTTAATTGTTGGTAGTCTATAACTAGGTGCAGCCTGATCCTTGTTTGCCAGTAGTAGAGATGTCTCATTTGGACCTTTATTGTATTAATTTTTTATCCATTGTACAAGGGTAGGGCCCCTTTCAAAACCCTTATTTACCATTATCAAAAAAAATATCTAATCGATCTTAATATCCTAAAAATTATGGAACTATGTATTTTTATCCTATTTATAAGGTCGAGTGCTCCTATATTCATTATAAGAGAAAGGCATTTGAAAAAATAATCATGTTGCACAGCTTTAACATGATCAAATGTTAAACTATATATTGTAAGGTATTTTGAATTATGATTGATTCTTACATATGTTAGTTGTGTTGGAAATTACCCATAATTAAAATATAAGTCTATAGATAAGTAAAAGGCACAAGGTCATTCTAGATATGATATATAAACATGATAGTATGTAACATGGTATGTGCCCTTTAGGTAAGAGACCACTATTATATAATATAATAAATAATATAAAAAATAACAAAGGTTTTTGATGGGTTTAATAATTTAGGTTTTTATACATGCAATTTCTATTTAGAGAGAAAAGTATTATACCTTACTAGAAACAACATATAATGACATGTAAACACCTAATTTTGGTTCAGTGTAGTTTTAGATGTTAGTTGTATTGATTTAGGTTTCTTAAATGACTTAATTATTAGTTCATATTAGGATCTATTGGCACGTCTCTCTTTTGTTATGGCCCTAGTTTACCTTTATTATTATTTTCTCTCTTTAAAACCTCACTTTTAATTTATTATAGGCCCTTGATAATACCACCAATAAATTCAAAATACCCAAAACATACAAAATGAGTATTATTTTTCTGCAGTATGACCCTTGATGCTCTTAGTATATTAATAATATTATTTCATGGGTTTTTTCTAGGATCATAGTGGTACACT